>VDFB02256072.1:0-21999 GCA_007258455.2 Sequoia sempervirens
TAACAAGCAAGTTGTGTTATGCTTGGTGGCCATTTTAAATACAATAGGATAGGATATTCAAAGGGGTTTTGCTTAGTTCATGAAAGGTCTCACCTTAGGGAACTATTATCAAATTTTCACTATAGCTCATTTTGACAGAGCTAATTTGTTCAAAGATTCATTTTTAGGTGAAATTTAAATTAACCTCTATAGATGTTTAACCATTGCAAGTGTTTAAATTATTTTGAAGTTTCAAGATGCAATGTGTTTAAGTTGTCTGATTCAATTACAACATTAAGAATTGCATAAATGAAAAGAGATGCTTTCATTTTGTATTTAGTTGCAATGTTCAAACATTGTTTTGCATAAAAGGAAAAGATATATAATTGAACAAGTGATTTACAAATGTTTTATTTATATTCATTGGGTAATGAAGAACCAAATGTCCCACACAAGTCATGGGAGTAGTTGTGACAATGTATCAACAGGGACATTCTACACTATTGAAGATGAAAGAAAAGAAGACACATAAGAAAGAACATAATCATCATTGCCTGTAAGTCTTCAAGTTGATTTTGGAATGGTGCACCATCCTTGTTCTTGAGCTCCTGATAGACCTACAAGAGATATTAAAAAGATGTTAGAGCTATGACTATGAACATTCCTATGTGAATTATCAACAATAATGGAGAATGTTGCTAGTGATACATTGAGACAACTGAGCAAGAACAAGAAGTGTGACAAAAGCTAAGGAGGAAACACCATACTAATATATTGTTTTTATCTAGCACTATTTCTTTCCACATGCAGGTATAGGACAAGCCATGCTGCTGATCCAGATAGAAAATCATAAAGCATGTGGTGTAAAATGGGCTCCCACAAGGGTTGAGACCCAACATGCTATCCCTCGAGTATTCAAAGAGGGACTAATAAAGAAATAGATCCAAAATGCTCAAGGAAAGACATCCACTAGATGAAGTGCATCATAAAGTTCCAAGAGGACTCAAACAGTTGACCATTCAGGACAGACAACTCTCAAGGTGCAATGAATTGAAAATCATGAGTGATCAACTGTTCAAGTGCATAATCTCATAATGTGATAGTGAACAGGCATACATAATGCCTTGTTTATAAATCATCAATTACAGCTGAAGCAAATGAAAAGCTCCAAAACATCATAATAGAGTGCTTCATATTTCAAAATCTTCCATGCAAACATTGCATTCATATCATCATGTTGTTGTTCAAGAGATAAAAATGCACGAAGAGTAGAAAGGAGAGGCTAGCCCCATTAGTGACCAAGTCACAAGTGGTTGTAAGTGAATTATTGAAGAACAAAAGGTGACATTGTTGACTGTGGATTCAAAGAACACTGAATTTTGAATGTGTACAAGGTAAAAAAACAATTGTTTCATGTGAAGAATTTGCAGAATATAGGCTTGTTTCAGTATTTTAATGTCACTACTATGAGATAAAATCTGATTGCATAGTTCATTACTTATTTGAAATACAAAATGAAGCACAAGAATGTGAGAGAAAAGTGAAATGAGCATGTCTTGAAACATGAGAATGCCTTGAAGCCACGATACTATCTACAAATGAAACCATGAGAAGTTGTTGAAGTAAATTGAATCAAATCTGTGATAAGAGTTTTCTAGGATGTGAAATGCACTCTAGAACAATACCATTTGTGAATAAAGTGTGCAAGGAAACATTGCTTGTTTCAATATTTTCAAGAGTGGAGAAAAACCAAATGATGCTAGCTTGTTTTAAATGAGATACTAAGGAATGCATTCTAAAGTTTGCAAGTGCACACAATCAGGTGAACTACAACAACATGATCAAGTACATAAGGTTTGTTTGATATGTTTTTCAAAACAACAGGTATTGAAAGCTAAAGTGACAGAGAACAAAATAATGCTATTGAATACATATTTGCATTTCTTCCAATAGAGCTTCAACAGTGATAAGAGCACAAAAGAAGTCATTATATCATTTCAAATCATGCATTCATACCAGCACAAATCATGTTTTCAGGAAAATATGCAAATACAGTGGTGCCATGCCGAGGTAAAATTTCAAATGTGCTATGCAAGTACAATGAGGTCAATTTGGGTTTTAAACAAACCCTACTATTTTTTTTAATGACATTTCTAGAATGCAAGATGGGAGGCATGTTCAAGCTCGAGGAAAGGCAAAAACCCTGATTGTCATTTATATTCCCACGACTTGGAGAGGCCAAAAAATTATGTCTTATGAGCCATGGTTCCCACTTTAAGGGTTTCAAGATGTAGTTTCAAATGTAAAGAAAGAGATCAAGGGTTTGAATCCTTGTGTTCATTTTTCCAAAAAATAGTGAAGAGCAAGCTACAGGTTGCGGCCTCATAAGGGGAGACCCACAGTAAAAGAGGGGATCCATTTTAAAGTATGCCCATGTTCATGTTGAAGGCCAAGCTTTTCAAGAGGATCAAGATAAATGGAGAAAAGAAAACACAGGCCCACGGCCATGAGGGTTTGGGAAACCCATGAAGTGAAAGCTCATACTCAAGAAAGGGTATCTTTCGATACTAGTGACTGTGTTTTCATAGTAGGGTCAAGCCCCTTGAGTTTCATTCAACAAGAAGAAGGAGATCACACAGTATGGCCGTCACTAGAACAATGGCCGAGCTCAACAATCTACATAACTTCATATTTTTGTAAAAGAAAAGCTTTAATAAGCTTTATTTAAGAGATAAATGCAAGGAAATAAGGAAGAAGTGAAGGATACCTTCATATATCTGTGGAAAAGCTCGATGGGAAGCAGCAGCCAAAGCCCATAGGTGGCTCAAAATAATCTCCATAGTCAGCCATAAAGAATGGTGAAGGTGTCGACATTGCAAACAAGAGTAAACAAATACATCAAATACAATGGTGGTCACGGCCAAATGGCCATTTTTCTCATCAAATGAGCCAATGAAAGAATAGAAAAATTGAGTCAAAAGCTTACCATAAGTGTGGAGGGTCGAATACATCAAGATTAGAAGGAGGAGAGGCCTATTGGAGGCCGATAATTGAAACCCTAAACCCTTCCTTGGCGGCGCAACAAAGCCATGTTCTCTCTAATGGCTAGCGATGCAAATGATCAGTCAGTTCAACATTTTGGAGCCTTTTTGTGTTTAGGGTTTTTACCCTATAAGCGGCCCGATATGATTTTTATCATATTTCTTACATTTTCAAATGTTTTTCCATTGCCTAGGTCGATAATCCTATGGCTTATCTTCATTTTTCTTTTGATTTTTTTAGAAAATCAAACCACATAAAATGCTTGTGGCCCCTTCTAGGGTAGGCTCACTTTTCGCCTTAGAGAAATTTCATGCCAAGCTACTCTTGGAGACAAAGTGATGACCTAGAGTCATCAAACTTTTTTTTTCTTTTGTCCAAGTAGACAAATAGGGAGTACATTTTTATAATTTTTTATATAAAAATCAAGCACGTAAAAGAATAATACATATGTAAAGTATTAATTTTTTGCAAAAAATAAATGCAAAAATCAATATAACTGGAGATCAAAAGAGGTAAATGGAAGATTCGAAGGGAAAAATTGGAAAAAATCAGATGTAATGGGGAGAGACTTTCCATTAAGGGACTGCAAAGTTGTAAAATACTAGCTAAGCAATGTTTATATAAATTGCCTAAGTTAGTTGTTATTTTAAAATGTAGTTATAGTGCACTTCAACTCACATTGGGACTTTCCATTTTGAGTTTAGTTCCTAGGCGGATTTGGAAAAGAGGTGGCAGTTTGAGCTTTCTATTTTCAGTTCTGGACAGTTGGAACTTGATTTTTGGTGGCTTTTTTGGATCAACCCTTGGGAGATGACAACTTTCTATCTTTTTGATGCCATTTAGAGCTGTTTAGGTGGTTGATTTTTAGGCTTTTTGGAGGAGCTCAAAAATGTAGAATGAGTTGCTTTTGGGCTTGATTTTTCTATTTTTGCACCATGGGTCACTTGATGCCTTTATATTGGAGAAATTTTGAATTTCTCAAGGTTCACATTTTTCAGTTTCTTACTCTCCTATGCATTGCAAAGAGATTTTTGTAAACTTTTGAATAGTCTTATTATTGTGGGTTATAATCAAGAGTGACAAATAGTGCAGGTTGCATATTGCATTCATTGTTTGGGAATCTTTATGCAAAATACTAATGTGCTAGGTGTTCTAAAGCGGATTGTGAGAATAGATTGCCTTGTGAGAGTGGTGTTGTGAGTCAGTTTTGGTCAAAATCCCAAATTTCTAGTTGATCATCATTAGCTATAGTTTTTTTTTTCTTTAGTTTTTCTCTCTCCTTTTCCTCATAAAATTCATAGTTTAGGTGATTATCTAGAGGGAACCAGCCTTGATCTTGAGATTCACTCTATTGCACAGACTTACCCACAAGTCTAGAGTGTTTCCATGTTGAGGTAGGATAAACAAGCCCAGCTTGTTTGAGGGTGCAAGCCTGATCTCCAATAGGAACATTGTGCATGATGTCACTAAGAGAGGACTAGTCAAGGATAAAAGATTCACAACTTAGGGCATGCAATCTGTAGCATCACTACTAAGAGGAATGTCATATGCCAAGAAAGGTCATGCTCTTGAAGGACATCAAACCCAATGTCACCACCAAGAAGACGCATCACGTGAAGTAAAAATACCACACTTTGAAGCAAACAATGAGTGGGGATGTGCATGCCCCCACTTTAAGGAAATTGCTAAACACCATGTTGTGAGCAATTACTTTAAAGTAGAACACAATAAATGCCAATACATGAGAGCTTTATTCAAAAAGTACTATGTAAAATATTATTTTCCAAGATAGAGCTATGTCATGGAAAGGAGGTTGCCTCCCATATGCAATCCTAAGATAACACATAAGGGATTCATGGATTTGGGGTCAACATATGTCTTTGCTATAGTGATATAATCGAGCTTGGAATCATCATCATTCCCCAAATGACTCATGGAACAACGACCACAAAGGAAGAATGGCACATAGAGAGTGAAAACAAAGAAAATATTTTGGGTCAACATGGAAGAGACCTAAATGTCTCAATGCCTTGCGTCATCCCCAAAATGAAAATACAAGACAAAAGATAAATGGTTATAACAAATAGAAGAATGGAGATACAAATAGAAGAATGTCACAACAGATTGCTTCCTTTGTATCCTTTCACCAACAAAGTGACAAGGGTCATCCAAAGTAGGCTCACAAACCTATAAAGACACACCAAGCAAAACAATATGGGGGGGTCACATTACACACATGCAATCACAAAGAACATGAAAAGAAGACAAAGAAAAGACTAGTATGGCACATGCGATTCAACCTATAGCACGTCATCCACATACTAATCTTGTTCATCATATGCGGAAGGTGGACAACTAGCCAAAGGGACAACAACAAGTGTTGTACTAGGAGCATCACCAGGTTCAACACATGGTGAGTCACTCTTTATAGGAGGATCATCATGGTTTTTATCATTTAAGCTCATGGAAGAGGAAAATAGTAAATTTATCTCATTATTCTCTTCCTCATAAATCTTATAAATCTCATCATCATCATCCAAGTTAATCATAGTTGGAGGCCTAATGACAATGTCCATAAAAAATTTATTTGTTTGTTGTTGTGGCAAAGGTCGAGAATCATTATGATTTGTTTCAATTGGTGTTTGATCTTGATTTTCTATTTTATTCTTTTCTTTTAACTTATGAGTGATAGCATGACGTCTATACCTACACTCTTTAGCATTATTGTTTCTTCTTGTGTGATTTTCAAGTTGCGATTGTCTAGGAGCAGGTTTATCAACCATATGTTTCTTTTCCTCCCACAAGGGAGGAATGAAAGGAACCATAGAAGGTTGTTCGACCACTTTCTCTTTAGCTTTATCAACAAGTGTTTAATCTTAGGAGGGAAAATAGGACTTATTTGGTTATCTCATGGTCTTTTATAGGAAATAGGCGAAGGATTTGTCATAGGTTGGTCTTAGTTACTTGGAAGGGCTTTTGGTTCAATCATGATTTCATCAATGATAGGAGGCCCAATCATGGGTTGAGGCATGTTACTAAGGGATAATTTTTTTATGTGCTTTGCCTTGAACTTTTGATAAGATTTGAAAAAGAAGTCCTCATGAGGCTTAAGAGGTTCCATAGGTTGGGACCAAAAGAAATCCAATGAAAAATTTCCATGGAAAGACACAAGATTAAAGCCACTACGATGCACAATAAAAATATCATTGCCAAATGGAAACTTTAAGCATTTATGCACTACCGACGGGATGACATCCATGGAGTGTAGCCATGGATAACCAAGCTTCACACAAAATTGGTCCAACGACAGGATGATGGAGAATGAGACATTCAATTTTTTTGGTCCAAATTTTAAAGGAAGAGTGATCAAACCTATCGTAGAGAAAGAAAAATCATTATGTGTTTTGATCCATGCTTTTAGTTGTTCATAAGAATCTTGATAAAATTCATGCACAAATAAGAATTCCTCAGTGATCACATTCTCTACACACGTAGGATCAACTAATATCCCATCAATATGCTTGTCATTTATTCTTCCGACAATGTAAAGAGGACCATCGGGTGCACATCTAATAATGTTATTTTGTGAGAAAGCAATGTCAAGGGACATTTTGGTTTGGCCCTTACAAGGTTGAACATCAATGAAGTCGACCACATGTCGTAAAAATTCTTCATTATCGCTCATATTGTCATCATTTGTATCTTGAAGTTTGTCAACATTCATCACATCATTCTTAGTATCAATAGCTTTCACAAAAGAGAAATTATGAATTGGCATGGGGTTGGTAAAGATTTACAAATTTTGGTTGAGTGGGGCAATGAACTTATTTCCTTGATCATTAACACCACTAATCTGGATGTGATTAGAATCAATGAAGTCTTGCACAATATGCTTAAGACACTTACATTGTTTTGTATCATGTCCATTTTGTTAGTGATAATGACAATAGGCATTGGAGTTAAAGTTTGGAGGTAAGGGCTTAGTGGTATCAATGGTTCTAACGGGAGGTAAGGTAACTTATTTCTTACTTATAAGTTGCAATGTATAATGGATTGAAGGGTATCAGGTAACATCGACTTTCTCATTCCTAACAACAATTGGATTACAAACTAATGTGATTCCAAGGTTCCAAATTAATCTCATAAAAGATCCACCATGTTGATGTTGCACCACTGATCATAACTGACAATCCATCGTACCCATACTACACTTTCTTGTAAGGGATAAAACATATACCATGAAGCATCTCCCACTGAAGCATCCCAATAATGTCCATAACTACAATCCCTATACCTAACATGATCTTGGGAAATTGGAAGATATATTTGTTCAACCCAAAACCATACGCCTCAATATACCTCCTCAACATGTCATGCAAATTCATAACTGCAGATGTGAACTCCTCCAATCTTCTTGCAAAAGGGGAAGCAATCATTTGCAAGAGTTCAAAAACTCACCAAAACAACACCATATGGATCTAACATGTCTCCTTTGTACTAATCTGATACAATCATGAAGACTAGCAAAAACACTTACTGTTCCAACTCCAAAGGTCGTTGAATGATGAACCAAGGCATGCAAAAGTTCACTGTCCTAAACCCACATCATGAGTAGACTATCAAAATTTACATCACAAACCTTCATAATATGAACTCTCTAAGTTAGGAAGGTTTGAAATAAACAATAATGTTTGTTATTCAAAATTGAAACTAGTGAAGTGCAATATGATTTTAGTGCTCTACACAAAGGACAACAATAGCACCAAAATAATTCATAAGTGGTTGGGAAACAACTCCAAGGAATCTCCAACTAAAAACTACTTCCTTGAAAAAGAAGAAAGCACCAACTCCCTTGAATGAGAGCAAACCAAAAGGTGAAGTGACTGACCTGCAACCCAAAAAAAGATCAACATTGAAATTTTGATCTATTCTTTGCCAAGTAACACTCCCAAGAGTAACCATTTGTTCATTACTCCAATCCTTACTTAAAATATCTCTCTAATCCATTTATGGATAATAAAATAAAATTACCAAATGGCTAGTAAAGAAAGGAACAAAATCATTAATTTTGAAATTTTCATCCTTATACCTCCAAAGATCCTCCCATCCATTCTCAATTAACTTCATTGATCCTTGCTAAGGATCCCAAGTATGGATTCCCAACCAAGAATGATCTCCAACATGCCTAGAAAGGTGCACAACACATCTCCAAGTGTCATCCAAATCAAAATGCACATTAAATAAATTTACGACTTCTTTGGTAAACCCATGTAGCCCATCCATGAAAGCTTCAACAACTTTCCTTGTTGTTTTGAAACTTCCAGCAAGCTCAAGAGCATTATTTGGAAACCTTTCAAATTCATAAACGAAGAAGTCTCCATGAATCAATTCATCCCATGAAGATCTACTACGTCTCCTAGTGACACAAAACTCCTTATTAAATCTTCTTTTGTCTCCTCCTCCAGACATTTCATATTCGATGGTCTCCCAGGAGGGTAACCAATCACCTCATAATGTGAACTTAAATCAAAACCATGTTGAAAACCACACTCCAAATCAAGTTTTGAACCTTCTCATGGATCCCATACCTTACTATTTTCACCAAATGCAATACTACAACTAGGAGTTGTCCCATCATCCAACTCAAAAAGTGGATTTTCATATGCCATATCAACACCCATCTCAAACTATGGGTTATCAAAAATCACCACAAATTGATTCTTCCAATCATGTTCATGCGAAGAAAGTGAATTGTTGCTATGATGAATACTATAATCAAAACCTTCATACATATCATTAATAAATCCAAGGCTATCCCAAATCACCAGAGCCTTTCCATTATCATTTTCAGTAGTAAATCGTGGATCCAAATCATCAAAGTCATCAAACCTTTGCTCGAATTTAGCTTCATGTGTTGATGAATCAAATTTGTTTTCAAGAAATAAATCAACACCATCAATGCCATCTTCCATGCATGCATTGTTCTCTAAAATCAGGACATCATCACAATCGAAAGGAAATTCATTCCATGTAGGATCCTCATCATACTTTGGTGTCAACACACTTGGATCCCATGTGTTAAAATTTTGATTACTTTGTTTAGAGAATATGTGTTCACTATGCTCCTCTTGAGATGTTGTCTCTCTGAATAAATCACTTTCCAACTCACTAATACTAATGTCAACATAAGTATCTCTCTCCATAATATTGGTCTGGTAACTACCAAACTAGAAGCCACTTGTGTCACCATCAATATAATGAGATAAAGAATCATCATTGTTAGTTGTTTCAAAAAATTCATCCATTTTTCCTTCAACAAGCCCATCATTTGAAGATGTATTAATGATCTCAACAATGCCAACCTTGGTACTATTGTCAAAAAATTCATTGGATAGCTCTAAAGGACACACATCCTCAATATGTATAGATGCATGCACTTCCAAGGAGTCAATTTGGGGTTTTGTCAAACACCCACCATGAGGTAAGACATTCTCTCCATCAACAACTTTTTATTTGAACCCCTCTTCTAATGGATGTTCTTCTACTGTTGGAATATCTTTTATGTCCTTTTGTGATTCTAATTTTTCTATTGTTTCCATCACTTTTCATATTTTTACAATTAGATACATCTCCACAATTTTCTCTTTTCCTTGACCCTAACACCTATGATTGGATTCCCAAGTTTCTGTATAGAAGCAAATTTGCACCCTTTATGCAAATTCCCCTTTTACACATCCTCACCTTAGAAAACCAAATTCGAAGGCAAAATTCCACATTAGCTTGCTGACTTCCTTCCACTTGGCATTTGTCCGTTATGTTGGTAGAAGAATATTTGTTGAGGACGCCCGCACAACATGCAGACGTCCACACGACGCACTTACATTCTTGACGAATTCCTATGCTTGAAGCTGGTAGAGGCATTACACTTCCCATTGGGAACGGTTTGTAACGTCCCTCTTCGACCAACCAACCCCGAAAATGGTAGATTCTCTCCCTTCTTCAAATTCATCTATCTTCACTTCATTTGGATCCTCTAAGCATTCAACTCATCACTTCTTGCATTCTCAAGCATTCTCAGCCTTCATTTCACTCTCAATAGCACCCCAACACTCCATTGCAACAAGAACACTCTATCAACTCCGTCAAGCAAGTGTGAAGCAAGCCATTGCAGCAGGGGCTTGAGGTTTTTCAACACCTCCCTTCATCGCAGTTGAGGCTATGGTGATTATTCAAGCTCTCTTTCTCCATCATTGGCTAGTGAGCTCTTAGTGGAGGTGGCAACGTCTCATTCCTCTCCTTGACGAAGGATGGCATATAAGCCCAGCTTGGAACCCCCTTCTTAACTCGTTTCATTCCCCCCTTCCATCCCCCCCTTCCCCACTCCACCACCCTTTCTTTCTGGTTGTCTTTCTTCCTCTTGCCATTTAGTTCCTTATTTATTGTCATTTTATTACCTCCACTATTTGTGTTTTCCATATTCTCTTTTTGTACATGATTTCTCTCATTTATTTATTGCTTGAATCTTGTTTTTGTTGTCTTTCTTTTCACTTTTGTATATATATATGTATTTTATTGCTCTTTTCTTTTTCATATATTCAATTCCTTTATATTTTTATAATTATGTTTATTTCCTTATAATATAGCTATATATATACTTATATTCCGTTTTTCTTTTTTCGTTTATTTATTTTCATTTCTTATACTTTTACTTATTTCTCTTTCTTATATATCTATATTATTCTTGTTTTTACTTTTGTCATCTTCATATTTTATGTTTATTTCTTTATAAATATTTTTATTTTATTCAAAGGAATTGCTTGCTTTTGGCCAGGAACTATGAAACTGGGATACAACAGGTAACAATAACACTTGGCAGGGTTTGGACAACCAATTGGCAAGAACAACAATGCCACTATAAACCATCACACCATGCCAATCTGGGCTATAAATGTAAGCTATATATACTTTTATTTATTTTCTCTTTTCATTTATTTATTTTCATTTCTTATACATTTGCTTATTTCTCTTCATTTATTTATTTATTTTCTCTAGGTTGTCGTGTGTTTCTTATTTTAGGCACCTTGACCACTCTTGGTCCACCACACCAATCTTTATTGAATTTTTAATTTCTCTACCATCCCTTTCCCCCACCTCTTCTTCCTTTTAAGGCCATATCTGCACTCCTATTCTTCACTTTCCTCTTCCCGATGATGGATCACTAAGTGTGATCCGAAACGTCGATCTAAAAACAAACATAGTTGAATCCAAAAGCTTGCTCTATTATTAAAGTTGTTTATACATTTATTTCTATTAGCATGACTTGTTGCTTCATTATGAGTTAGGTTTTCCAACCTTTTTATTTGGTGGAGTCAACTTATCCAAGTGGAAAATCAATTATTGTCTCTCATCAAATAATGTCATGGAAAAAATCTATTTAGAAAAGGCATTTAAATATTCACATATTTGTGGGACTTGCATAACCACAGATTGGAGTATTCTTGAAGAATTTAAATTAACTAGATCACCCATCAATTGTTGATAAATGAGCAGCCTCCTTCCTATAAAATCTTGTGATTCCTTCCCTTCAACTTAAGATGTCTTCTTTCTGTGTAGGCAATTTTGTAAAGATTAGAGATGATCGACTAGAAATAAGATATTTATTTTCACACTCAAAATTAACTATAGAGCTCTAATTCATTGTCTTTACTATGATTTTTGCCTGCATGTTAAATGGAAATGCTCCTTTTCAAACCCTAATTGGATCATACTCAACTTTTCCCTTGGGAAATCCAAATTTGATTCTCGATTCCAAATTTTAGCTAGTGGAAACTCCTACATTCTAGAATCCCCATTGGTGATCACCTCTAGCTCTTCTAGTGCCATCCTATTTTCTACCACTTTTGTAAGAAGAAAGAAATCTTCAAACACACCTTATAGTTCTACCCCCTTACTAAACACGCTTGGTCTTTTCTCACCTTCTTACCACTTTCAACTATCCACTTTCATGGAAGATAATAGTTCTAAGAGAATATTTTCAATATTATGCTTTGAAACTTATAGATAGATTGTCTTGACACATTTCGAGGTTGGGATGTCTAGTTATTTTCAATTTGATTTATCCTTTGAAATTTGCCATTCTAGCTATTTACTTGAATTTCATATTTTAGATGACAAATCTAATTCATGCTTTATAGGTTACCTTACACACTAATACGTATAGGAGAAAACATTTTTCTTATCTTCAAGACTAGCTCACAATCTTTAAAAAGATAGGAGGTTCTTTCATAGAAAATGGAGGAAATATTTATATTTTGTATTATGAAGGTTGGATTAGTCATAGAATTTTTTATTGCATCCAAATTGAATGGTCAATTGAATGAATATTTGTACAATTTCTCTTATCCATATATAATTTAAATAATTTACTACCAAATATATTATGTAATCTCAACAACCATTCGAAGCTATGCACTATTGAACACTACTCTCCACTAGACATATGATTTCGATCGATAAGTTGTTTACATACCCTATAGTTTGAATAGATGGGAGTTTGGATTATCCATGCAATTAACCGTCTAGATTTACATCCAATCAAATTCTACTATTCTATTATTTTGTTTATTATTGATATCTATAATTAAACTTTACAACTATATAATTTTCTATGTAACTTTTATCCAATAAAAAATTTAAAGAGACATAAAGAAGACAAATGACTCGTACAATTTTTTAAAGGAACACATATTTATCAACCTTTAAAAATATGGCAAAAAAAAAAAAAAAAACCTATTACTTAGTACTTCTTATTTTCATCGAATATACTAAATAAAAGAACATTTGAAATTCTAACCTGACCTCTACATCATCCCATGGCTTTCCTATTTATCTCACATCCCATCTTTTTCAATTAAAGAAAAAAGAAAAACTCTTTATATTAATTAATAATTATTTTTCTTATTCTAGAAAAATAATTCCGGTGTCGCTATATAATTACGTTTTGCATTATTATTACTCGAGAAGTCTTTGTGCTGAAAGATCGGGATAATGTTAGAATGATCGATTTTGCATTGGCTGTTGTGGATTCTGTTTTCTGGGTTTTGTTTTGCTGCAGATAAGCTTTTCATCGATCGTGGGATCGCTATTATCAGTGGAGTTTTGCCTTGTTTTGTGTCAATCTGGGATTTTAACGTCTTTCTCGAACTGCGTTGATTAAGGTATCAAGCTTAATGAATTCTAATGCAAATTTCAGTAGATTAAAAAAATGAAGAGTAGCGTGAATTGTGTGCTTTGTCTTCGAAAAATAATTGTTCGAGTCTAAACTTTTTGCAGCAAAGACTGGTTTGTTTTCGTAAATCTTTGTCTGCTCTGTGAATATGTAGGTTATTCTGTTCGCAGCGTTTTGAGGTGTTCGATTTGAAGCGCATTTTTAATTTTTAAGTAGGTAATGTTTCACGCTAACTGCGTAAGGTTAGGGTTTCTAGAATGATCTTTATATGGACGCGCGCAAGGCAGTGAATTACAGGCTTTACTCCGGCTCCTGCGCTAATTGAGTTGTTTCATTCCCTTGTTTTGCATTTCCATGCGGGATTTCTGCAGTAGAAGCATCGGCATAGTTTAATTTAGCGGAGAAGCTACAATAGTCGAAGAGTCTTCAAATAAATAAGTAAGTTTCTCTAAATGCTCGATATTCCAGGATTTCGAGGTCAATCTCCAAGAAAAATGAACTTAGTAGGTTAAATTAGTAAAATAATCGCTTCTTGGGCTATTTACATTTCTCCAGGGTTTTGAGGTCAAGCTTTGCAGGAAATAATGTTAGCAAGCATGTTTCTTTTATGTTAAATCACTAGATTAACTTCTCATGTTTTGTCTAGTTTTTTGGCCAAGATTCTAGGGTTTGTGGGCAAGCTTTGTCAAAAAACAATTACTTTTGCAGGGATTATTTTTTATCACTTCACTGATAGAAGTGGTACTGTTTTGTCAGCTTATTTTTTGACGGAAATTCGACAGTTCGCTTCTGAAAAGTGTTGGGCTAAATTTACGGCCTTGAGGTAATAAAGAAGTTTGAGTAAAATTTGCTGCTGAGTCCAAAAGAATACAGTATTTTCTACTGCTGAATCCATCTGCGGTGACCAGGCTGTCTTCTTAGCACTTTGCGAGATTCTGACGAAGATCTTGACGACACTCCATGCTACTTTTAAAGAAT
This sequence comes from Sequoia sempervirens, assembly GCA_007258455.2. NCBI lineage: Eukaryota > Viridiplantae > Streptophyta > Pinopsida > Cupressales > Cupressaceae > Sequoia > Sequoia sempervirens. The sequence continues at coordinate 14,228 of VDFB02256072.1, forward strand.
CTGAAGCAATAATAAGAACATTTTTTCGATAACAATTTACAGTATTCGTAGGCGATCTTTGCTATCTTGAAAGTTAAAAAAGACAGAAAAATGGTAAGCGCCCGGGCAGATTCGGGGCCTGTTTTGGCTGCAGAAAAGACTACTGAAAATGCCACTCCAATTTCACGCCCTGCTCGCCCATCGTATGTCCCTCCACATTTGCGTAACAGAGATCTTCAAAGTCAAGCGCCCGTGCCAAGCCAGAATCCTTCAAATCCTAATCCATCTTCAAGAAGTCCTAACCCTGATCCTATCCCAAACCCTAATCCCATTCAACCCTCTGCTTGGGGTTCAAATCCTCGGGTAGGCAGCCTAAGCAGAACAGGCTCGTGGGCTGCAGAAAGCGAGAAGTCCTTCGGTTGGAATGGCGAAAGAAACCCTAATCCTAACCCTCACCCAAATCCTCGTGGGCGGGGAAACAACAGCAGGCTAAGAACCCCACCTACAACTGAACCAAACCCATTTGCTGCCCATGGTTTGAAGCCTGACGTCGCCAACACACTCTTTGACCAAGAAAACACAGGAATAAATTTTGAGGCCTATGAAGACATTCCTGTCGAAACCAGTGGTGAAAATGTGCCTCCTCCAGTGAGCACATTTGCAGAAATTGATCTGGGTGAGGCACTGAATGTCAATATAAAGCGCTGCAATTATGTTAAGCCCACTCCTGTGCAGAGGTATGCAATACCCATCTCACTGGCGGGCAGGGATTTGATGGCTTGTGCTCAGACTGGATCGGGCAAAACGGCTGCTTTCTGTTTTCCCATCATTTCTGCCATCATGAGGTGTAATGTTCCACCAAGGCCACGTGCAGGAAGGAGCTCATTTCCCATGGCGCTTATCTTGTCCCCAACTAGGGAATTATCAATGCAGGTGAAGTTTCACAAATGATCATCAATAACTGCATCATTCATTTGAAGCATTTGTTTAAGAATCTGCTATTCAGTCACAGAATGCCTTTTGTCTTTTTAATCTTTTTATTTATTTGTTTTACTTAAAAGTATTTCCAATTGACTTTACATTTCAGCTGCATTATGTCTTCTTTTCTTCATTTTGAGTGAGTTGTAAATGATTTAGATTGCAGTTACACCATACCTTCTTTAATTATATCAAGTAATTTGTAAATGATTTGTTACTGTATTCCCTCATCCATTTATTTCAAGAATTTATAAACAAGTTCTAATTGCAGTTACAATATGTCTTCTTTATTTGGGTTGGTTCAAAATTGATGTGGGTAGAACTTACAATGTTAAACTGCAAAATTGAATGACCACCTGATTTTGTACTAGATACATACAAACCCATTTATACTTTAGTTGACATTATTTCTTCTTTTTAGTAGTTTCATTAAGCTTGTTGGGGGTAGAATTCATAAGGTTTATTTAACTGCTCAATCCACTTATTCAATCTTTAACATCTGCAGGCCTAACTTTTGTGCTACATGTTCATGCCCATATACACTTAAGCTGCAGTATGCTTTCTTCTGTTTTACTTAGATAAAGCCTGTTGTGAATAGAATTTGATATTAATATTATATAATTGGAGGATCAAATGAATCAATCCCCAGCAGCAATGCACATGTATACAAATACTTTATATAACAATTTTATATTTCAGTTACAGCATATTGTCTTTGTTGTAATTCTGTCGAACTTGCCAGGAGCAGGCTTCCATTTATCTTATATAACTACTGAAGTGAATCCATCAATTTTTAGCAGCTACAGATCTGAATTTTGTATTGAAACATGTTGTGTGATACATGAATTTCTGGTAAGGAGAGACGGTAGGTATTTATTAAACATATTGACAAGACTTGAATCTTGATATATCACAAGCTTGGCCAAAAGGGTCAATACCTTAAGATGTACCTTATGGGTTTTTACACAAAGGTTTCCAAACCAAATTGGTATCTTGCATGGCAGTGAAACTACCATTACCTAACCTTTGATACCCTATTTAGAACTGGGAACTATGTATCTCATTATTTCTTATTCTAGTGATGTCTGGCTTGTTGGGTTACATTTCCAAGATGTTGCACAGTGGTAGAAGAGTGACAAAATATTGCACCACAGTAGATCTAATTTTTGCATTGAGACATGCCACATGATACACATCTTGGAAATGAGCTCCATTTTTCAATCTGGAAAACAAAGATGTGCTACATATATGCACACCTCAGTTATGGTATGTCTTTGTTTGTTTTTTTAACTTTTGTATATTGTTGAGAGTGTTGAGTCGCATAATGTTATATTAGCTCCAGAAGTGGTTGAATTATACCCTAGTATCCGTGCACAATGCATCATTCTTGTTCTACATGTGCATGCTTCTTTATGTTTCTGCTACGGTATATCATCTTTTGTTTTAGTTAGGTCAAATTTGTTGTGATAGTTCTTTCATCTTATATAATCCTAGAGGCAGCCAAATCAAGTGTTAGCAGCTGCAGACGTGATTTTGGTGTTGAGAACTGGCTTTTAAAGAAAATTTTAAGAATGCATCCTGAGATATAGAATGGAGAGAAGAGATGTGCTAAATGCACAATATGCATTTGTAAGTGGTTCTCTATGTACCATCACATCTTTACGTAAGTATTTTTATGTGAGATTGCAGTTCAGTTGTATAATATGTTCTTGGAACTAACTGCAGAATTGAGGGAATAAATCTGATGTAGCTGTGAAACTAACTTTAAAGCTAGAGACATATGCCCCTTTTTATCGCAGTTGAGTATAACCTCTTTTCTTGTTATGGTCAAACTTGTTGTGCAGGTAGAGTTGCACTGTCTTATATTATTTCAGGAGCGAGTGAATCAATTTTTACCCTTTGCCTTCATTGAAACATACTATTTAATAGGTTTTATTTTGGATAACAACAAATTTTTTTACAATGTAAAAGAAATTTGTTCTACATAGATACCTATTTGGAATTGGGAACTGTGTATAATATATGTTTATTTGTATCCGTATCTATGTTTATACATATAAATCTCTCTCTCTCTCTCTCTCTCTCTCTCTCTCTCTCATATATATATATATATATACAAATGTATGTACTTATGTATGTTTGTATGTATATGTATGTTATATGCCCACCTGGAATTGGGAGTTGGACAAACACACACTTGCTGAACCTGAACATGACCACAAATGTTGTGATATAGCGTATGCATATACATATACACAATGTCACAACCCACAATGATTGTGTTCATATTCATGTTTGCCAAATATAAAATTTGAAGCAAGTTTGGCAAAGACAAAATTCACCAAAAGTAATTGCGATTAAATTTGACTAATATAATTATATAAATCTAATCCAAATAGTTTAAACATATTAAATTAAAATTATTAAAAATATATAAATAAAAAAATTCATATATATATATATATGTACATACAAACTTGAGCATAGTAAAATGGCAAGTCATTTAGCTGATGAGACTACAAACTAAGATTTCACTTAAAATGCTCATCTGTGCCTAAGGTGGTATATAGGAGATGGTGAAGCTAATGGTGCTTTAAAGTAACCCTTCCCTTCCGTCTACTGTGGAAAAACAGAACTGGGCCTCAAATGCCCATAATTGGAACTTGGATCTCTTGACTTGCTTTGAAATATGCAGGACTCTCCTTTGTGGCCAGCTGTAGATTCGTCTGCTACTAATCGCCATTACCATTGCTTGCAGTGTGGACCAGAATAACATGCACACGCTAATTTATTGGGGCTGCTCAAATGTAGAATACAGTGAGGGAAGCCCCAGCTGGAACATGTAAGAGCCCAGGGCCATTCCAAACCCATATCTGAACCTGAACTGGATAAAAAACCCTAAGCCCTTTTCTGTACACAAATTTTAGGACCAAGCAAAACCAATTTTTAGTGTGAAGCAAAACAACATTTTAGGGTTTCTTTAGGTTTGCCTAATTTTGAACATCATGGTTTAATTCTGCAAACCCTGTGATATAATGTATACGTGTATATATATGCATGTTGACATATAGATATAGATATACATATAAATATATATGTATGTATATGTATACATATAGATATACATATAGATATACATACATGATACATCCATACAATATATATAATATATATGTAAATGTGTGTGTCTGTGTGTATTTATAAATCAACAGTACTAGATGAGGGAGAGGGCTCGATCTGATTCCAATTTTGCCAAAAATAAAGGACCTTGATTTTTGGTTGAGCTACTAAGTGTTTGTGCATGTGTGTTTTTTTAAATTAACACTAGTAGGCGAGGGAAAGGGATTGACCTAGTCTATAATGGATGGGAGGGGGATTTTCAGTACCACCAACCAAACCCTTCATTATTGAGTGCACCCAACTTTGCCAAAATCAAGGGCCTTGATTTTTGGTTGAGTTCATACTTCTCCCCCCATCATTAGAAGAGCATGTGCCTCAATTTTCATACTTTTTTCTCAAACATGAGTGATTTGCAAATATATAAGCGTGTTTGCAAAAACACCCTTTGTTACTGAGTGAAGCCAACTTTGCCAAAATGGAGTGCCTTGATTTTTGTTTGAGCTCATACCTCTCCCTCCATCATTAGAAGAGCAAGTGCCTGAATTCTTCCACTGCCTCTCAAACATCGACTGGTTCTGAAATATATGGGTATGTGTGCATATATGGTGTGTGGCTACAGGTGTGTGTGTGTGTACATCTTTATGCGGGTCTTTTTTTTTTCAAAATTATGGAAATTGGTTTCCTCAGAATATCATTCTACATTGGATGATTGCAGAAGTGGGTGAAGCAGTTGGTGGTATCTGTAGACTTGAATTTTGAAGTAATATGGCATTTATTATGTGGATCTTAGGAATTCATCATAATTCAAGATGTGAAGGAGGCATTTTAACATGACTTTTGATCTTTTGTAGCATACAAACAAAATCAGTGTAAAAATAAGATGTACTATAAATGAATACCAACAGTGGAATTGAAGATTATATAAAAAGTAGATTTTATTAATCATGTGAAACATCGTAATTTGTGTGTTTCAATATTTGCATATGATAAGAGCACACGTCTCTTCATCATTTGTCAGATCAAACCTGGTGTAGAATTTCTATTGCAGCTAATCTTATCTTCCACATGATCACAAAATAGAGTTTGTGGTAGCAGTCCTAAATTATTACTTCTGCACCGATTAAATATTAAGTTTTGGAATGTTTTGTACTGCAAAACTTGGAATAGAGTCCTGTTGTGTGCCCTTTCTAAATGAGTATCCCTAGCAGCAGTAGTCCTAAATTTTTACTTAATTGTGCTATTTAATTTTAAGTTTTGGAATGTTTTGTCCTGTTCAAGTTGGAATAGAGCTTTGTAAATTGTCCTTACTAAATAACTCTTAAAGTTTCTTAAATATTTTGAACATTTTTAAAGAAGATTCTGTATTGAATGCATATGATATCTAATGCCTCATCATATTAGGTTTTTAATTCTTTATGACCCAATATGAGGAAATTGAGGATGGGGTAGTGATCATTAATACTTAGAGTATCCAAAATGCTGTACAATTAAAGCCTAAACCTATTCAGTAGTGAAACTTTATATACCATATTAAGGTAAAGTTGTTGGGAAAGGAAATGTACTAAAAATTAGTGTTCCACAGGGACGCACACACGTCTCTTCATCATTGTCGGATCAAACCTGGTGTGGAATTTCTATTGCAGCTAATCTTATCTTTCACATGATCACAAAATAGAGTTTGTGGTAGCAGTCCTAAATTATTACTTCTGCACCGATTCAATATTAAGTTGGAATGTTTTGTACTGAAAAACTTGGAATAGAGTCCTGTTGTTTGCCCTTTCTAAATGAGTATCCCTAGCAGCAGCAGTCCTAAATTTTTACTTAATTGTGCTATTTAATTTTAAGTTTTGGAATGTTTTGTCCTGTTCAAGTTGGAATAGAGCCTTGTAAATTGTCCTTACTAAATAACTCTTAAAGTTTCTTAAATATTTTGAACATTTTTAAAGAAGATTCTGTATTGAATGCATATGATATCTAATGCCTCATCATATATTAGGTTTTTAATTCTTTATGACCCAATATGAGGAAATTGAGGATGGGATAGTGATCATTAAGACTTAGAGTATCCAAAATGCTGTACAATTAAAGCCTAAACCTATTCAGTAGTGAAACTTTATATACTATATTAAGGTAAAGTTGTTGGGAAAGGAAATGTGCTAAAAATTAGTGTTCCACAGGGACGCGCACATGTCTCTTCATCATTGTCGGATCAAACCTGGCGTGGAATTTCTATTGCAGCTAATCTTATCTTTCACATGATCACAAAATAGAGTTTGCGGTAGCAGTCCTAAATTATTACTTCTGCTCCGATTCAATATTAAGTTTTGGAATGTTCTGTACTGCAAAACTTGGAATAGAGTCCTGTTGTTTGCCCTTTCTAAATGAGTATCCCTAGCAGCAGCAGTCCTAAATTTTTACTTAATTGTTAATTTTAAGTTTTGGAATGTTTTGTCCTGTTCAAGTTGGAATAGAGCCTTGTAAATTGTCCTTACTAAATAACTCTTAAAGTTTCTTAGATATTTTGAACATTTTTAAAGAAGATTCTGTATTGAATGCATATGATATCTAATGCCTCATCATATTAGGTTTTTAATTCTTTATGACCCAATATGAGGAAATTGAGGATGGGATAGTGATCATTAATACTTAGAGTATCCAAAATGCTGTACAATTAAAGCCTAAACCTATTCAGTAGTGAAACTTTTTATATCATATTAAGGTAAAGTTGTTGGGAAAGGAAATGTACTAAAAATTAGTGTTCAATAGGGATGCGCCCCGCACCCCCCTCCCGCAAAAAAAATCCCCACGTTTCCTAGATGGGGACGTCTTAGAGACTTGGGGGGGACGCCCCCCCACCAGCCCACCACTAGTGCCACCATCCCACCACCAGTGTCGCTGTCTCCAAGACACCACTAGGACTTCGAGGATGTTGGGGGTGTCCTCAAGACATCTAGGGGACTACTAGTTGTCTCCAAAATGTATAATTTTTATACTTATACATCTTTTTATAACTATTTTTTTCGAGTACTATGTTAGTAACAACTAGCACCTCACGGAGTACAAGTTGTTATGAACAGCCTATGCACACTACGCAATGAGTGCTCGTCGAATTATTGAGGGGAAGCTCCCTCGATGTTCTTTGACAAATATGCTTTGTAAAGAAAAATAAGCTAAAACTACTTCCTGTCTTTTTGTTTCAGCTGCTAGAGGCACAAGACTTTCTTGAAAGAACTTCTACGTTGCAGCTGAGTTTTCTCTCGTTTCGCAAATCAACTAAACTACAACTTATATCTATCCAATCTCCTCAGGAAAACAGAGCAAGAGGAAACGGAGCAAGGTTTGACTAGCTGACGATAAGTGGGTTTAGACTCTCTACTTGAGGGCAAGGTGGCACAACTATCATCTCAATCTAAACCAACTTATTGGGCACAACAGATTTAAGAATTTACTAAGACGATCTTATGGAACCCTGTGTGGCATAACACTCGACCGAAACAGCAAAGTCTTCACGAAATAGCCTTTATCTTTATAATCTCACGAAACCCTATGTGGCATAACCTTTGATTATATCGATAAAGATTCACAAAACAGATTTATCGCTGCAACTTCTCGGAACCCTGTGTGGCATAACGATCGATCACAATGATAAATAAACACAAAACAACCTTATCACCTCAATCTCTTGGAACCCTATG
>VDFB02256074.1:0-76108 GCA_007258455.2 Sequoia sempervirens
AACCAATTCGAGCAAGGGCCAATCAAAGAGGTGTCAACAACAAGGGAGGTAAAATATTTGTGTTTTATCTTATTTGCATTCCTTTTCGTTGAACCACTCTTTTGGCTAATCTTGAGGTGTCCTTGGTATTTTGTTATTCATGTTTCTTAGTTATTTTACACTCTTAGAGCAGTACGAATTCCAAGGTATACATTTCTGGCACGCCCGGTGGGACCTTTTATTTCTTCCTATCTAATCAAACCAATCCATTCCTCTGATCATCTAATCAATCCAAGCACACCAATCCGATCAAGTTCATCCAATCACAATCATCCAATCAACATCATCTAATCATTTGATCCCATCCAATCAAACTGATCTAGTACTTTAATCAAATTCATCAAATCATCTACCCGATCCAATCATCTGTCTACCGAATCCTATCAAAATCAAAAGCAATCCCATCCAATCATCCTAATCTAAGCTTTTGTCCAATCCTGATATGAGCTTGACCAAAATCCCGATTTGAGCTTTAATCTGTTCCCATCCAAAATCTTTTATCCATTCTATTTATCCTTTCATAATCATGAATCCTCATCCTCCATCAATAGTAGTCAAGGGAAACCCTAATTATGTAGACGACGATAACGAAATTCTTGTCAATCAAGAAGAATATGACATAGATCCCCTTGACACTATCATCTCTAGTAAGCTTTCTCCACCCACTTTCCAAAATCCGATTACTCCTATGAGTCATCCCGTTATGTCTTCATCCATGCCTAGTCATGTTCCTTATGCCACCTTTGACAATGGATATCCAATATCTTCTTCATATTTGTCATGTCCTTCATCTACATCATCCCCTTACGCAACATCTACATCCTCTTATCCTAATTTTCCATCCCAATACTCCTATTACAATTCCCCATCCATGTCCCCCTATCCTCATCCTCTTTCCTAGTCTGTCCATACTAATCTTACACCCACACCCTGTTACCTTGATCCTACATCCACATATCCTCCTCCTAATCCACCATCCCAATACCCTTATTATAATCCATCCCCCACATCCTCTTGTCCCACTACACCACCTATATCCTCTTGTCTTAATCCACAATCCATGTCCCCCTATCTTAATTCACCACTCCAATATCCTTACCTTAACCCTCCATCCAATCCTAGTCCTCCATCTACTCCTAGTCCTCCATCCAATCCCACTCATCCATCCCATCCTAGTCCTCCATCTACTCCTAGTCCTCCATCCAATCCCATTCATCCATCTACTCCTAGTCCTCCATCCAATCCCAATCCTCCATCTACTCATAGTCCTACATTCGATCCCATTCCTCCATCCTTGATCCGCAATCCATAATCCTCATCCATTTCACCACCCTAGCCAAGCCAACCATGCAAGTCTCTGTTCGAGAAGTTCTCCTAAGGACTAATTACAAAAGAAGCCATCGACTCCACATCAGCAAGTCAGCAGACCAATGCCTCTACAGGTCATCATCCTGATCACCTGGTGGGGCCCTTCTCCATACCACACCTATCATTGTTGTTACCACCCCTAGCACTGATCAAACCATTGAAACCATTGAACCCACTAAATACATTGAACCCACATCTCCTACCATGAGAGCCATCGAATCCATCGAAGATGCCCAAGCCCAATCCACTCCCTCTACTCCACCAGATCACGATGTCCATCCACTCCCGTGGCTTTGGCCCGATTCAGCGAACCTCGAGATCTTCCGGCCTCCATCTTCCCCACTTGAAGAGTCCCAACAAGACTCTGTTACCATGCCTCCCACACACGATGAGTCACACCAAGAGTCTAATCCAAAGCATGCTAGCATATCCCCTTCTCCAGATCAAGATTCTACCATCCCATCTAGTCCACCTCAAGATCACAGTCCCCCATCCATTCCATCCCATGATCCCCTTGTCATTCAAGCTTCCACTGCTCCATCTCCATCTCCATCACATGAGCCTCCTACCACAAATCCATATCCTATCATGGCCCCTACTCCCTCTCCTGATGTTGCTATCCCATCATCTCCTTCGTGATCCCCCATCATCACCTAAAATGCTATCCCCCCTGCAGCCACTTATCCTTGGTCCTCACGTTGCCCTCCATGGTGGTCTCCTCATGGGAAGAAAAACGGCACTTCTATGCACCAACCCTCCTCTTCCACCCTAATAGCCAGACTTGCGTAAATTCTTCGGGAATAACAAAATCTTGTCCTAGACAAGATATAGAAAATGAACTGCTCCGAGGAAAAGAGTTTAGGCCTTCCATGAACAGTATTATAGAGCCCATCAAGCTAAAGAACCTTGTATCCATAAGGTCTTGGATGTACTACTCGACTTCATAATCCAAAATGTTGGTACAACCTCTAGATGTCCTCAATGAGCCTTTTCCAAAAAAAATGTTGGCTCCTCCCATCCCTCCACCTGATCATATACTACCATCCCTCCTCCTCTATCCTATCACCTAAAAAAAACCATCCACATTCCTCCTTCATCTGCTCCATCCATTTTGGGTCCTTATGTTCCTCCCTCTACCATCTACCATCCTCCATCTACCATGCCGGTCCTATATGTCTATTTTGTTCTATCCCAAAATCACCTCCTCCATCTCGTCCTATCCATCCTTTCATTAGTTCATCACCTATCCATCTCATCCATCGCAAACATCCCTCTCACATACCCATAGTCGCGGGGTTAACAAAGGCCTTACCTGGCATCCTCCATCTACCTGTCCCCATACTCCTACCTCCATCACTCCACATCATCCATCGCCTCACACCCATCCCATTGCTACTAAAAGCACTTTGGTTGTTAAAGAAAAAATGCGTAAATCCAAGCATCCACATGAATCTATGGCTCCCCATGTCCCCTCCAAAAGACATGGTGAAGAAAAGAAAAATATACATCAAATCCATAGGCCACAAAGGCCCACCAAAGCAAAGATCAAAACCGTGTGGATCCCAAAGAAAAAAGATGCAATTCCATCACAAGAAAAATCTGTAAGAACATCCAAAGTCGCTAATCCAAAAGCTAATCATATACCCCTTTCATCTCCTAAGTCTGTTTTGGGTCCTTATGTCCCAAAATTCACCATTCCATCTCCTCCATTATCCCCACATTCTCCATCCATCAATCCTATTATCTTTCCACATCCACCACCACATGTGCCAATGTTGGTCCTGAACACATCTCCCCATCACATATCCACCCCTTCATTCTATCCATACCCTTTCCAGCATCCCATCCATTATCCCATGTATCAACCCCATCAAATCTCTCTAATTCACCCTCATGCATAATCCATTTAGCCTAATAAGGTTGTACCAACATCTAATTTAACACCTTGATCCTTATTACATGTCTTCTAAATCTGCTTATCCACTTCCTTATCCTTACGCATTTCCTTCTGCATGACATCCAAAAAGTCAAAAAGTCAAAAAAGTCAAAAAAGTCAAAAAAGTCAAAAAAGTCAAAAAAAAAGAGAAAAAAGTAAAGAGAAATAATTCGTCCAATGGTGAAAACTTGGCAAACAAGCACCTTGGATAAGTACCATGATGAAAACCTGGCAAATAGGCGTCATGCGTAAATCCCCATCTGCACTTGGGGGCAACTTCCTAATATGCATTCCCTCCATCCGCTATGTTTCTAGCTATGCACCCGTCTTCCTGTTATCCGTCCTCTTCATAAATCCCTCCATCCCTCCTATTTTCCGCACCTACCATCATATCCCATTTATCTCCCATTCCCTCCATCCTTCTTGTGATCTTGATCAAAATTGGGGCACCTATTTATGCATGCTTTGGACACCTCTTGGTATACATTCTCTTCATCCATGCTCTATCATATTCCTTAGTCACCCATCCTATCCTCATCTAGTTATCTCCTTTATCTTCCCATCCACCTGTATTCTATCCCTCATGCCTCCTCATATATGACATATCTAGAGTGGGGGCATCTGCTTCCTTTGTGACATAGTCCTTGGAGAAATCATCTGTCATAACATCCCTTCATCTTCGTATCCATCTCACTCTTTTATCTTCCCATCCACTTGTCTTCCATCCTTCATTCCTCCCCGCACATGACATATCTAGAGTGGGGGCATCTGCTTCCTTTGTGACATAGTCCTTGGAGAAATCATCTATCATAACAGCATCCCTTCCATCTGCCCATCCTTGTCTTCGTATCCCTCTATCCTAGCATCCCTTTCATCTCCCCATCCTATCCATCTATCACAGCATCCCTTCCATCTGCCCATCCTTGTCTTCGTATCCCTCTATCCTAGCATCCCTTTCATCTCCCAATCCTATCCATCTATCATAGCATCCCTTCCATCTCTCCATCTATCACAACATCCCTTCCATCTCCCCATCCTTATCTTCGTATCCCTCTATTCTAGCATCCCTTTCATCTCCCAATCCTTATATTCCCATCCATCCAAACAATCCCTCCCATCCCCCATCCCTATCCTATATCTTTATCTAATCTTTCATCTTTATCCTCATCCCATCTCATCCCACCTCCCAATCCCTTGTCATTGGTATCTGGCTATAGGCCTCCCCCCATGCAACCCAATGCCATTTATCTAATCGTCATCACCCCTCCTTCTCTCTTGCACATCTTTGCAATCTCCTATCACTTTTCATCACTCATCTATCTATCACATCATCCCCCCAAGTCATTTTACTGCTTTGGATAACTATCCCATCCCTGAGCTTTATGTGATCCTCATCATCCTATCCAATCCAACAGGTCTATCCTATCTTGTTGTATCGGTCCCACCTTTTTATCCACTTTTCCTATCATCTTATCATCCTTTATCCATTGTTTGCCTTTGGTCTTGTCGAACTACGTTGCCCCTGCGCTTTCACGTAGGCAAGGTCAATCATTTGATCCGCCCCTGGGGTTCCATCATCGATCTTCATTGTCCACTTTTGTCCTCTATTGTCTATCATCGATCTTTACTTCTTTTGTCCATCCTATCTTTACCATCCATCAAAATCTTCATCATGGTCAGTTGTTAGCCTTTTATCGAACTACGAGGGCTCTGCGCTTCCACGTAGGCAAGGCTAATCTTTGATCGGCCCCCGAGCCCCTAGGTCTTTAGGCTTTGCCAGTCCCATGTCTTGTCTTTCTTGTGTCGTGCCATCAAGCTATGCCCCTATCCAGCTGGTTCTTAACAAACAAGATTCACTTGTATCATGAGATCCAATCGATTTTGAACATCCTACGTCATAACGATCTTTTAGCTTCGTATCCATCATCTTTGGTCTCAACAGGATGCATCCTTCCTAACAGACCTCATCAATCCCATATATCCCCTCGATCCTATGGCAAAGGACATTTGAAATTGATTGCAATCTTTTGATGCTTTTGGATTTTGTTTATCATTTGAGCTCCCTATCATCACTTGTCAAGATCGCCATAATCCATCATATTATGGTGTGTTTTGATTGGTCAACATAGGGGCATATCTTGATCTTTTTATGTCTATTTGCGTCTTCTTGGTTGTCCCACGTAGTACCCACCAAGATCCCTGAGGTCTTGTGTTATGCTGGGGCATCCTTTTGTGCTTGTAGTTATCTCAATACCTAGCCCGACCAAGGTCTTTGTGACTTTGGGGTGTTGGGATAGCCTTTTTGTCTGTTGTGTTTGTTTTATGCATTAGAACTAATTCACCTTGGTTCTTCATACCCTGGTGTCTTGTGTTTGATGCTAAAGCAAAAACCAGTGCTCCAAAGATGATAAATTGCATTTAGAATTGCATCTCATTTTCCATTCTATCATCTTGCATGTATCCCCCCATCCATTCATCCTTCATCCTTATTTCTATCCAATCTCCATCCATTCCACTTAGCCTGAATCATCTAATCATATCCTTTCTCTTGTCCCCAGTCTCATTATCAGCCTTGACCCATCATCATCATTATCCATTAGTATCATTCCCTATCCCTTTGGTGTTGTTTTGGGATGTATCCTTCCCTCATCAACAACACTTTCATCATCATCATCATCAGGAGGTATTTTTTTCCCTATCCTTTTGTGGTGTTTTGGGATGTACCCTTCCCTCATCAATACCACTCAGTGGGATGTATCCTTCCCTATCCCTTTGGTGTTGTTTTGGGATGTATCATTCCCTCATCAACAACACTTTCATCATCATCATCATCATTATCAGATGTATCCGTCCCTATCCTCGTGGTGTTTTGGGATGTATCCTTCCCTCATCAATACCACTCAGTGGGATGTATCCTTCCCTATCCTCGTGTTGTTTTGAGATCCTTCATTCCTTCATTAACAACACTCCATCCATCATCAACCCATTTTGTCTTGTACCTTGACTGGGGCAACATCACCTTTTGAAATCCATTTGTGCTTCATCCATCTCCATATCACTTACTCTCTTCCCCATCACCTTGCATCATCTTCCTCATCTCCCCTTGCATCACATCATCTATTTCGAGAGCCCACCCGTGTTCTCTTGAACCCGCATGTCCTCTTGAGGGGGCATCCTTCATCCCTAATTTCCATCATTTTTTTTTCCCTTCCCAGTCACTCCTTTGGATGACTGGGGCATCTTTTCCAATCTAACCATCTTCTTCTAGGTTCTATATTTTAATATTCTTTGAAATGATGCTACTTCGTAACACCATCTCAAAGAGGGGCAAAATGTAGACATCCAAATTTGGACAATTAATTTATCCAAATTTATCATTTTCGTCTAAACATCCTCTTATCCAAATTAATTAAGAATATTACTATTATTTAATTAATACTCTTTAATTCTGCAAATCCCTAAGGTATTTAATTAATAATTAAATACCTTACCCTCCTAATCCTCTTTTCATCAAATAAATTAAATAAATATAATTCCTCACATGTCATTTTCATCTAATCTTAATCCATTTCCTAATCTCTTCATTAAGGATGCACAAATCCTTGATTAGGATGCACATCCTCAACTTTTGCAAGTTGGCTTTTAATGTGCACATGTCTAATCCTTGATTAGGATGTGTCACATCCTCCAACTTTTGCAAGTTGGCTTTTAATCCTATTAGCCCCTAATTATCCTCTAATTACTAATTAATTAAGCCTAATCATTCTCCAAGGAATTTTAATTCCTTTTTATTCTTCTTAGATTCCCCTCTTTTATATGTGAATTTTTAATTCACATTCCATTTCCAAGGCTTCTAGAACCTTGGACTTGTCTAATCTCCCACATGTGACCCACCTTGGACTTGTCACAATCTCCACATGTGACCAAGTCCCACCTTTTGGAGCCCACCTTTTGTCCTCTAGACCATCCTAGGAATGTGAATTTTTAATTCACATTTATATCCCCAACCACCTTTCCTTTTCCCATGTAGATTTTTGAGGAATTCTAAAATTCCTCAAAAGTCCCTTTCACTCCCACTTGGGGACAAGAAATCCCTTTTTGTGGAAATCCTCTCATCCCCCAAGGTGCATGTCCTTTTCCACCTCATGTACCTTTTTGACAACTCATCTCCATCTCATATCCCTTGTCCACTTCACCCTCCACATGTCAAGATGTGAGGGCTTGTGGGTTCTCAACCCACCATAGCCCTTCATCTTGACCTTGTTGGAGCAATCTTGACCCTTGAATTCTCTAGAGAATTCAAATTCTTCTATAAATACCCCCTCCTCAAGGGCATTTGGGGAACACTTAGCCATCTTGCACCATTATGCTGCCAATTTGCATTCTCAACACTTTGCACTCTCATAACTACATGCTATCCATTTGAATCCTCAAGCCTTTTTCAATCATTCAACCATCTTTGTTCATCATTTTGCATATTGAAGCTTGCATTTTAGTCATTCAATCCATCATCTAAGGAGCACACAACCAATCCAAGCAAGGGCCAATCAAAGAGGTATCGACAACAAGGGAGGTAAAAATATTTGTGTTTCATTTTATTTGCATTCATTTTCGTTGAACCACTCTTTTGGCTAATCTTGAGGTGTCCTTGGTATTTTGTTATTCATGTTTCTTAGTTATTTTACACTCTTAGAGCAGTACGAATTCCAAGGTATACAGCTACCATGCAACCTATGTATTTTAAAGTTATTTTCTAGAAATTGTGTTTATTTAGAAGAGTAAGTTTTTTTGGTTTTTTTATTTAAAGAGTTGTTTTGTTTTAAATATATGATTATTTATATGTTGTTATTATTGTAAAGTGATTCTTAATATAATTAGACAATTGAAAGGATTAATTTGTATAGAAACTTAAGATTTTAAATTCATGGATATATTTATATTTCATAAATGTGTATTTCTATATAAATATTTTTATATGAATTGAAGATTTTGGTAGAAATTTAATTATGAACAGGAAATTGAGGGCATGTAATTTAGTATAAAATTTTATAGTTTAATTTTTATGTGATTGTATTTTTTTGTACAAGTTTTTAAAAATGTCTTTGCTAGGAGTTAATGCTACATCTCAAGATATATTATGCTTAGGGATATGTGTAGCTAACTTGTGATTAATATCAAATCTTAACTAAATTCTATAATCATTAATATAGTCTTATATAGGTAGTTAGATTGACTTGAGTGGCATCCATGCAATAAGTATGATAGGAGGTAGTAGTTAGTTTATTATCATTATAGTATATATTTTGTTTTTATTGAAGACTATTAGAGGTTTCCCTCTCAAAGTGGCTTACTTTTTAGAGGTTGTCCCATTAAACTGGCTCATTATTATCAACTATTTGTAGCATATTTACTATTATACTCTTCTCTTGTGCAAGTTATTTCATTACAATTGGTACCAAAGCATGATCTTGGCACCCAAGAGGCAAGAAATAAGGAAAAATCCAAATTGGTAATCCTCAATTAATTTCAAATATAGAAGAAATTGTAAAGAAGAAGTTTTACAAAAAGCTTCACTTTGAATATAACAACAAAATATATTTAATCCTTATGACACTCCAAATGTATATCTCGATCATGAAAAGGAGTACTAAAATATTATGAAGGGAACAACCCATCAATTATGAATAATATTACACATAGGTTGTCCTCAAGTCTTTCCTCTTAAGCACTACAAATGCACTATTGTCTATGTGTGCCTATCGTTGACATGGAAAGATAAGGGAGATGCATATATTAGTAAAACATCTACATATGAGATAGTAATGATATTGGGCTTTTGAAAATTATTTCTAATATTGATTGTCACTCTCTCAAACATTAGCCTCTAGGATTATGCATTGTCAAGGCTCGCATCATCTTAAAAGGGTACTAGTGGCAACTACCACAAGTAACCAAAATTATTTGCATGAGCTATAGGTTATCTAAGTCACAAGACAAACCTATGTAGCAATCAAAATTGACTACAACAAGTGTAGGATCAAGTCAGTTGCTCTCAACTTTGTACATAATAACAAGAAATGCATGTCAATTCACCATTCATAAGACTTGTTGTGATCCATAAATTTTAAGTAAGCATAACTTTTTGTCTAATGCATAAGAGAACCTTGGTATATATTTGGACATCCTTAATATTTGAGCATGATTGACCCCTTTTTCTCCATATTACACCATGTAATAGGAACCCCAAATTATTTAAGTATATATTTATTATGTAATACAACCAAGTTATTTTTCTCAAACAATTGTATTAAGGATTGAAATGCTACTAGTTTCTCATTAGTAAGGGAATAATTAAAGCATTATTTAGAGTTCCTAGTTTGAAACCATTAATTATGCATTCATAATATTGGAAAGAAAGGTACAAAAAGTAATATGGGATGGTTCATCATATTACTAACAAAATATAACATTTAATGTAACAATTGCGTGGAGGTTGTACATAATTGTTGTCTCATAGGATGCCCCAACATGCATAGGAATATATTTCATAAATGGTAGCTATCCCAAATCACCAATAAGGTTGATGGAATGAGAACTAGGTGGAAGTTGAGTGTGACTAGAGAAGGATTCATGCAAGTGCCAAACAATGTGAGCCAACTACCTAGGCCCAATGAAAGTCATCTCATCAATTAGAATGTATAAATGAAATACATGCTCTCTAGAAATATTGTCAATGCCCACCCCTTAAGAGGACTCATCTATTTATTGGAATGAGTAGACCAACATTAATGATGGATGCATTGATGTTGAATTTTGTTATATCATTTCAAGCAAGCAACAATAAGGGGCTTGGAATGTTGGAACACCTATTAAAATAATAAGCTTAATGTTGTTAATTGAGGAGAATTTATCATTGCTTGTGCAAGTGCCTAGAAATAGCAAGCATGCATTGTATTCCAATGATGATCTAATAACCCATTCCATGAACTAACATGGCATGAAAATTAAAACTCAAACTTATTTTGGCAATATGTGTTATCATTGATGTCAAGTGTGTGTCATTAAGTTTGTATATACTCTGGAGATAGTGCAAGTGTTGATACATTTGTTGATATAGTTAGCAATGTAGTTAGATGAATGAATGGTGATTTTTCTATTATCTATGTGTGATGTGGAGGTTGGTACACCTGTTCCAATGTCTCTTGCATTCCTACCTTGATATAATTCTTGTTTTGTGTATCGTACATGGAGATATATTGCAAAAGTTTTGTTAACGCAGTCATAGTGCATACTCTATGACAAAGTCATGGTATTTTAGTCAGCATCCCTCCGCAATGTAAGATTTTTTTCTTGAGGTTTAGAATATAATATGGTCAAGATGTGAAGGTTTTATATCCAATAATTCAAGTCATTACACCTTCTAGAATGAAAGTTATAAGTGACAGAGTTCCAATTTATACTCTGGCAGAATAATGTGTTGATAAAGGCATGCTAGAACGCTCTGCATTTCTCTGGAAGTGAAGTGATGGCCTTGCAGTTGTGAAGACATGTTCAGTAATATTAAATGCAAACTACTTTGTAGTATTTGGTGTTTTGGTGGGCTACAAGATCAATTTTCAAATGACAGTTTGCTACAGTTTGTTTGGAATGCTTTGTTCCTATATATTCAATGGGTTTCTTCTGTTGTGCCAACATATGATGATCAAAAATTTTAAGAAAAGTTTGAAGATATATTTTGCATGGTCTACAATACTTGCATCTTGGTTTGCATGAAGGTTTTTTCTTCTCCCCGGTGGTGTAAAGTTGAACAGTTGGTAGTTTTTGATGGTGTTGATGTGGTTTGGGCTAACAGGCTTATTTCCTTCATCTGTAGTTGATCATGTTTAATTAATTATGCTTTGGGGAATGTGTTATGATGTGTTTCAACAATGTTACGCTATGTGTTGATCCACGATTCTCCTCATGATGCATGTAATTGAATTTGACCTATATTGTATCATTCTTTTCATCTAAAGTTCATCTTGGATCTGACCTAATTAGAGTTGTGTGTTGTTGCAAAGGATATTTATATAATAAAAAAAAAAACATTTTTGAAGGTATGAGCATACAAAGAATTGAGACTGAGTAGTATATTAAAGATGAAGTGTGTGAAGTCAATGTGAAGGATTAATTGTGTGAACAAGGGACTACAACATCAACATATGTTGGATGCTTCTCTATAGCATATCATATTCAAAATTTTCATTATAATTTTCATGTATCTTGCTCTGAGATAATGAGTCTTATCAGGTCCTTGTATCTTGCCCTAAGGTTGTGCACCTTAGTCTACAAATCCATAGGTAGTGAGCCTTAAACTACATTATATTTTTTGTAAGCAATAAGCTTCATATATTATGAGTTAACTCTCAATGTGGTTTTTCCCTCATTGGGTTTTCCATATAAAAATATTGGTGTCCTTATGTTGTGCATGTTCTCCATTTCTACTTTTCTTTCAATTAATGTGATGTGATGTTTAATCTACTAATGGAATGGTTAAATTTTAATGTATGTTGATTCACCCCCCCTCTCAACACTACAGTGTGTTCAACAATTGGTATCAAATCCAAGTTCCTTTGAGAAGCTCAACAACTAAGGTTGATCCTACTCTTCAACACATGAAGCCAATAGCAAAGATCAATGATATGCTTTTTCCATAATTGAATTTGGAGTCAATGGAACCTGAAGGTTGGGACATCAATCCAGATGACTGTGAAGTAGATTTTGAAGGAGAACTTTAGTCTGCTCTTAAATATTTGGATGAAGCGAGATTGCAAAAAATCAAATATGAGTGCATGCTTGAAAAATCAAAGGATACAGGGCGGGGGCCCTAGCTTGGTTGGCTAACTAATTCCGTTGCGGCTCTGCTAGTCATGAGTTCTAGTCTCCCCCCGTCCCGTGGTACCAGAGGGCGTGTCGCGCCATCTCCGCCGGTCACGTTAAAAAGTTTACTAGGCGCACTGCAGTTTATAGGGGGTCGTGCTACCCGATTCCTGCAGTCTAAACAAAAATAAAAATAAAAATCAAAGGATACAATTATCAAATTGAAGGCACAAGCTAAAGAATCAAAAGAAGAAAATGGCAAATTGAAAGATTAAATAGAAGGAGGAAATGGATGTGAAATTATATTCAAGGATGCAAAAGTTGTGATATCTGATTTGAAAGTTAAAGTTGAAGAAGGCAAGAGGATTGAAGATTGTTTGAATACTAAACTCAATGATAAAACTGTTGAATGGTCAAAATTTGAGGAAGAGATTGTATTTATGAGAAAAGAACTTGAAAAAGAAAAAGAGAAAATTGAAAACTAATAGGAGGTTATGAAATCATTAATGAGTTGATTAACTCTCAAAATCTATCTAAAGAGAAATCTAGACGGTTTTGAAAAAGGGAAAAGTCCTATGAATAGTGCATAAAGCAAGGGAGGAGAAAGCCTGCACTGAAAAACCTAAAGATACATCCTCTAGAGATGCAAAGACAAAACAAAACAACAAGAAAGAAGGAGGATCCATTTCTGTCTGGAACAAGAAAAGGAACTTCAAAAAAATTTCCCCTAAACAAACTGCTCCTATCAGGTTCAATGGTAACTACTGTGCTTGTAATAAGTTTAGTCATAAGGCAATTGAGTATAGAAGCAAGATGAGTCATAATTCACTTAGGCCTCCAAGGTATAATGTTATGAAATCTCAATCATTGCATGGTCAATGTTATGCTTGCAATAAATTTGGTCATAAGGCTAATGAATGCATAAGTAAAATGATAATGAATAGTAATGTGATGACTTCATAATACTTCTATGGTTGATGCTACACATGCAACAAGTTTGGTCATAGGGTTGTTGATTGTAAATCCAATGTGAGAAGAAGTAATTACGCTCCACAAGCTAGTATCTCCTACTACAATTGCAATAAAGTAGGACACATTGCAAGGCTCTGCAAGGGAAAGAATACAAGATCTTTTTCTCCTTAAAAGAAATCTAGCATTGGTCAGCAAAAGAAGGAAATGAACAAAGTATGGTAGAATAAGGAAGAAAATGAAACAAAGAATGAATATGTACCTCAGTCTAGTGCAAATGGATCCTCTGATAACTGAAAATAAAGTATTGGCTCAAGGGGAGTTGCAATTGCAAGTTTTTCAAACCCTTATAAAGTGTTAGATATTGAAGACTTCAACATAATAGCTATTGGTGGCATGGATTTTTTTCTCAAGGTTCTAGAGTAAATACACTCTCTACGAAAGTGTGCTAAAAAATTATGGATTTTTGTGATATTTCAGACAATAAAAAGTTGCTAGTGTCAAGTAGTAAGAATTGCATTTAATATAGAGTGAATATGGTTGGTGTGAATCATATTTAGTTCCTATTTGAACAAAATTAATTTCATTTGAAAGATATCAAGTGTATGCAAGAGCTAAAGAAGTGAAGAAGGTTTTTAGCAATCTACATGCAAACCCTAATGGTAGTAATTCACAGGTATTTCTTTGATTTTCTTAGTATTTAGAAAGTTCTATCATGGCTACACCAGTTGTCATTGATGTTGAGAAGCCAAGGAAAAAAATCAAGAAACATCCATACATATCTATTTTTACCAATGAAGATGGAGCGTTCTCTCATGTTCCAATCAATGTGATTCACTTTGAAGGCGTCTGCATCTATATTCACTCTCAATTGAGTGAGTAAAATCATTTGAATATGGAAGAGTTCAAGTACAATCATTTCTTAGGTGATGAGTTTATGCTCAAACCAAAATATGTGAATGTGGAAGAAAAGGGTTTGAATGTGTGGAAGGGTTTCCCTAATTTTTGCTTCAAAAATGAATAGGTCAGAATTGCCTTGAGTGGAATTCATGAAGACATATTTTGGATTGATCATCCCCACCTAATTGCAAAGGAAGCCATTATGGATACGATTGGATTGTGCTCCTTTGGACTTGTATCGACATTGAAGGTTGTGAAGAATGAAGAATTTATGAAGCTTATCAGAGCTAAATTTGATAAAAGAACCCTAACTATGGATAATATTTCTAACCTAGGGGTTTGGTATGCCATGATGGGCATTACACATAAGGTTTACTATGCAAACAAAGAAGGGTTTGCTATCGCCACTGCCAACTTCACTGCTCATCAGATGGTGAAGGAAGGAAAATATTATGACCTTTTGTGATCTTTTGCGACAACAATTGCTAGAAAATTTGCAAAAAATTAAGGGTTCATGCTATAATTTTTGGTATGGCACTTTGATTATTTGTCATATGTTCTATTTATTAAGGGAAATGTCTAGATTGAAGAATGTGGTATGGAGAAAGAATATTCCTATTGCATGTTAGATTAGGGATCACATGCATAGCTTTCTAGATACTAAACAGTGTGACACAATGCTCTAGGCTTTCTTCAAAACATTTCCAAATGAAATGCACAAGAGGGATAGGATACCCTCATAATTTATGGAAAGATATAAGAATGAAATTACTTTTATGGTAGATAAAGACAATTTTTAAATATGGATGCAATTGAGCCAAGAACCTCATGGATAACAAAGTTTCCCTATGAGGTCTGCATACCTAATTGGGTTGCATATGTTGACATCTTACTCAACAAACCTAAGGTTCCCATTGTTGAGTGGTTTGAGACATACGATGAAATAACCAACAACCAAAAGGTACAAGAAAATGTGGATAAGATTTTGGGGAAGATGATGCCTGAGTTGAAAAAGGTGTTTGGATCTCTTGAGAGTCTTGTGGAAGCATCTCAAGCCTCTACTGCTAGAAGGACAAGTAGATTTTTTTCTGCCACTGCCATAACTTTAAGATCTGCTCAAAAACCTCCTAGTAGAAGAAGAGTTGCTACTAAAGTACTGACACAAACCAAGATTACAGAAAGGAAGAAGCCAAGAACTAAACAGATGGCAAAAAGGGGAAAATTAATTCAGTGAATGTTGGATGATGATGAGGAAGATGATGAAGAATAAATGAAATCTTATGTATTGAGGAGAAGAAAGAAGAGAACAAGTCAAGGAGAAGAAGAAGAAACATCTAAAGAAGAATAAAAGGAAGAAGTAAAGAAAATAAAGAATCCTCCTTCGAAAATGCCTAAACATGTGTCTTTACAGCTTGAGGCTACTATCAATGCAATTGTACAACATGATGCACTAAAAGAAGTTGTTTCTCTTTATGATGAGATGTCCCCTATTGATAAAATCATAATTGAAAAGGCAATAGTTATATCCATGAACAAATTTAATATGGATCTAAATGAAATCATTGATCAACTTTCGACAAGTTTGGAAGATGCACTAAGTAACAAAAGGAATGAAGTTGTTGTACAAGCAACCAAGATGAGGCAAAAAGCATTAGAGAAGAATGGTATATCTATTTCTCATCAAGAAAGGGTCAAATTATCTTAGTATCAGGCACAAGACTTCAAAATCAAATAAAGGATAAACACTATAATGGTTGAAGATAAAGAAGAGATAGAAAGGATGGAGAAAGAAATAGAAGAAAAGACAACCAAAATTCTTACAAAAATGAAGAAGGTTGAGGTGATTATTGATTCACAAGTAACTCTAGAAATACATGATATTGATGTTGAAATAAGTGCACAAGTGCCTCTGAATGAACAAAAACTGAAACTATGCCTACATCAAAAAATACATATGAGCAAAATATATCAGTTTAAGGACCATTCAGACTTTAAGGTTTCTTCGGTATGGAGATGGAAAGAGAAGAAGAAGAGGAAAAGGAGAAAAATGATATGCAAAATGAGGAGACTGCTCCTCCAAAGAATAATGGCGCACAAGGTGCAGAAGATCAAGGTGAAGTGAGTATCTCTTCTCTGAGGAACACTATTTCTAGTAAGGAACATAATATTCTCCCTTCAGAGAATTCATAAAGTGATAATCTTGAGAATGTTCAAGATACAAAAGAAAAGATAGTTTCAAGGATCTACTAGGGATGTAGATGTATTTTCAACCTGTGGTCATACCCCAACTTTTGCATATCCCTACTCATGAAGGGAAAGTTGACTTGTCAAATATTTCTCCCCTTCACAAGTTACAACTTGGAGATATTATGCATGCTTCCACAAGGAAGGAGATTCTACAAGAACACATGAAGAAGACTAGATTGATTGATGATGTTGTGAAGATCATTCAAGAAGGTTTACTTGAGATGAACATAGATTCTTCCTTGCCTCCGGAATAGAAATTGAAGTTGTTAATGGATTCTTTTAAGGATCATTCCTCACACATTGAGCAAAAGGCAAAGCAAGAGGCTTTAAGAAAGGTAACTAATAAGAGAATGGATAAAGTATTTGACTAGTGTGCTAGTGCACACAATAAATTGCAAGAAAATTTGAAAATGTGTAAGAAATGTGTTGATAAGTCACTACACTCTATCAATTTTGTTTGAAATGGTCAAGCTCCACAAAGAACATCAAAGGTCAGATTGACTCAATTGATTCACAGGTCACTCAATTAGTTGAGTCATATGATTTTTCAAAGGATAAGGATGGATCAATAAGAGCTCAAATAGAAAATCTTCATTTGCAATTGAAATTGCTTCTAGACCAAAGAGAATAAATAAAGAAGCAATTTGGTCAGTTAAGGGAAGTGATAAACTTGAGACTTGCTTCATTATCTGGATTGCTTGATGAAGCAAAAAAAATTGGTCAAAAAATGAAAGCTCCAGAAAGTGTAGATGAAGCTGAGGACTTATGTATGCAATTTGAATGTCAAAATCACATTCTCACCTCAGCCAAAGAAAATTGGGTTGCAACTCTGATGCAACTTAAGGTAATTTACAAGAATATTCTACCTTCCAAAGAAGCTACAAAGGTGTAAATAAAATAATTTTGTCTTTGTACAATTTTTTGGAGAAGTGCAGTATCTTTTTGAGCTTTTTTATTGAAAATAATTTGTACTTAGCATCTATTTTGGCCATCCCCATCTCAGGGGGAGTATTGTTTATAGAATTCATATAGTAAGGGGGAGTTTATACAATTTTGGGTTGTTACAAATAGAAGATACCATGCCCTTTGACCTTGATGTCAAGGGGGGAGAGAAGACTTTTAGATAAATGAGTGTTCCCATCAATGAAAAAGGGGGAAATTGTTAAAAATATGTGTTCTCATTGAAAACAAGTGTGTGTCATGAAGTTTGTATATACTCTGGAGATAGTGCAAGTGTTGAGACATCTGTTGATATAGTCAACAATGTAGTTAGATGAATGAATGGTGATTTGTTTGTTGTCTATGTGTGATGTGGAGCTTGGTACACCTATTCCAATATGTCTCCTACATTCCCACCTTGATATCATTCTTGAATTGTGTACCACACATTGAGATATGTTGCAGAAGTTTTGTTAAGGTAGTTAGTGCGTACTCTATGATAGATTCATGGTATTTTGGCCAACATCCCTTCGCAGTGCAAGCTTTTGTCTTGTGGTTCAGAATATAAGATGTTTGAGATGCGAATGTTTTATATCCAATAATTCAAGTCATTTCATCTTTTAGAATGAAAGTTATAAGTGATAGAGGTGCGGTTTGTACTCTGGAAAAATAATGTGTTGATAAATGTGTGTTGGAGCGCTCCACATTTCTCCAAAAGTGAAGTGATCGCATTGCAAGTTTGAAGACATGATTAGTAATGTTAAATGCACACTACTTTTTAGTATCTAGTCTTTTGGTGGTTCGCAAGATCAATTTTTAAATGAAAATTTGCTACAGTTTGTTCGGAATGCTTTGTTCTTGTATATTTAGTGGGTTTCTTTTGTTGCGCCAACATATGATGCTCAAATATTTTAGGAAAAGTTTGAAGAGATATTGTGCATGAACTACAATGCTTGCATCTTGGTCCACATGAAGGTTTTGGCTTCTTCCTGGTGGTGCAAAGTTGAATAGTTGGCATTTTTTATGGTGTTGATGCGGTTTGGGCCAACAAGCTTGTTTCCTTCATGTGTGGTTGATCCTATTTAATTAATTTTTCTTTGTGGAATGTGTTATGATGTGTTTGGGCCTTGTTATGTCATGTGTTGATCCACAAATCTTTTTCTCCTCATGATGCATGTGATTGAAGTCGACCTATGTTATATCAATCGTTTCATTTAAAGGTCATCTTGGAGCTGACCTAATTAGAGTTGTGTATCGTTATAGAGGATATTTATAGAAGAAAAAATTAATTTGTGAATATATGAGCATACAAAGAATTGAGCCTGAGCAATATATTAAAGATGAAGTGTGTGAATTCAAAGTGAAGGATTCATTTTGTGAAAAAGGGACTGCAACATCAACATATATTGTATGTTTCTCTATAGTAGTTCATATTCAAATTTCTCATTATAATTTTCATGTATCTTTCCCTAAGATAGTGAGTCTCATTAGGTCCTTGTATCTTTCCCTAAGGTTGTGTGCCTTAGTCTACAAGTCCATAGGCAGTGATTCTTAAACTACATTATAATTTTTGTAAGCAGTGAGCTTCAATATTGTGAATTAACTCTCACCGCGGTTTTTCCCTCATTGGGTTTTCCATGTAAAAATATTGGTGTCCTTGTGTTGTGTATGTTCTCCATTTTTTCTTTTCTTTCAGTTAATGGGATGTGATGTTTAATCTGCAAATGGAATGGTTAAATTTTAATGTATGTTGATTCACCCCCTCTCAGCACTATAGTGTGTTCAACAACTTCAACATGTTTCTCCATAGGTGAGAATATTGTGTCATCTTATCAAAATCTCCCATTTTTTGCTCTTAGTCAATCTCATTCTCACAAAGCATATTTGCAAGCTCGTTCTACTTAGAAACCTTTATTTTCTAGTCAAAATTGTAGGTTCACCCCATTGTTTATCAATTCACCTTTGTGAAGTACCAATTCACTCCAACAACCAATATATTTAACTTGTGAATGCACGATTCATTGCATGCATAAGATCTTTCTTATTTTTTGCATCTTTAACTACAAGTTTATTCCTTTTTAGGTCAATTACCTTTAGTTTTCTTTCTCTCTATCTTTAGAAAAATATTTAGCAAATGTTCCTATATATCCATCCTTTTTCATAAGGTGAAGGATCCAATTTTGTTTATTGAATAGCTCTGGCCTCGTGAAAATTTAAGACCAACTAATAAGCTCCCAACTTCCAATTTTAGCCTCTTGCATAGCCTTTGCAAGATCTTTACTTTATTGGTTTCAACATGTAGTATTTTCCCTTTTCATTATTAGAGGACATCCTAGAAGTTGGACAATGAGAAGGGTACCAATTAGTTGGAGTCTTGATGAAATTGTTAACCATCATATTTCAAGCCTTAGATACATCTCATCCAAGGTGTGAAATTTTAGTACAATTTTATATTGATTAGTCTTATGTTTATTTGTAGATTGTTAAAAGAAGTGCAACAATTTATAAGTAGATCGCAAATTAGATTTTAGATCTTAGTTTTAGTATAGGTTTTAGATTTGTTTTCAAATATTAGTGTTTTAGGTTAGTGAAAATCTCCATTATCTTTACTTCCAAGTATATTTAGAATTTATTGTTTGAAAGTTTCTATTCCTGTTGAATAAATTAAGTTGAAAACCTTAGTTTCAACAAACAAAAGGAAAGTGCATGAGATCCATATTGGCAATTTATATATCATAAAAGGAAAAATCAAATACATAAGGACTTAAAATAAAAAGAGGGTTGTCATTTGTTGTTATATAAAAAAGAAAGTGATTCAAAATTACTTTCCCCCTTTCATCTCTTGCTTGATGCTCACTAGAAATTATATGGAAAAGAGGGAAAAGTCTCAATTTTCTTGTTTTTGCATTTCTTTGAAGAAAGAAAAAAAGGTTTTAGCTTTGTTGATTTATTTTTATTTGAAGAAAGAAACTTTCTTTACTATTTGTGTTTTGAAGAGCAAAGGAAAAGAAAAATTTATTTATTATCCATTATATTTACTCCAAAAGTCGGTATTGGCATGGTGTGATGGTTTATAGGTGGCATTGTTGTTCTTGCCACCAAGGTTCAAACCTCGTTGGGGTGGTATTGTTGAATGGTTGTATCCGGTTCATAGCTCCGGTCAAAAGCGTTTACCCCTTGAATAAAATTAAAAAAAAAATTATATTTACTCCAAAAAAAATACATTTTATTGTTAGTTTACATTTATAGAAGATAAAACAAAATATAAAAGATTTATTTTAATTAGATCAAATATACTCATTTTTTATTTTAACTAAATAATATATTTTCTCAAATTAAAATAGATCATTTAATTTAGTTTATCAAGACTATTCAATTATTCTCAATTGAGTGGATTTGTTAATTAAGTGCACTAGGAGATTGGCGAGAAGGTGAATGGAAGTCTATGCATGGTGACAGTTTGGATGGTGGCCTAAGTGTAGGCCTACATTCTCTGGGGCAAGTCTGTGGGGGCCGATCTCCCTCTTTCGGTTGTGGGAAGATGTGGGGGTGTGTGTGGGTGTGTTGCAGTGGGGTGAGCGATGCATGCAAGTCCCCCAAGAATTTTTTTAAAGTGTTTTTTTTAATCTTTTGGTGTTGCTCTTTTCTTTTTTTTTTGTGCTTTGGTGTGGCTACAACCTATGGAGGGTTGTATGGCGAATGTTATTGGGTGGTCCGGAAGATCCTCATTTGGGCTCTTTTAAGGAGGCTATTATTGGTGGGGATTCCTCATCATTTGGTCTTGAATATGTAGTTAATTTCCTTATGCATGTGGCAGAGGAATTCATTCCAAGGGTTATGCACAAAACCTAAAGGGTGTTTGGAAAGAAGCACAAATCACCTAGTGGTGGTGATTAATCCAGATGTTGTAGTAGATGATGTGATGTACTTATTGGAGCATGATTTAATCTATAGATTCATGGGAGTCTGCATATCTTTACCTTTTTTGGAGGCTTGGGCCCATAATAACTAGAACCCGAAAGGGGATATGGAAGTCATTTTGGGACCTAATGGTTTCTTTTTGGTGGTATGCACCTAGATAGAAAATCAAAATATGGTCCTTGAAGGAGGTCCATACTTCCATAACTAGGCAGGTCTTTTTATCAAACCATGACATCTAGGTTTTGATCCTACGGAGGAGCTTCTGTAAAATATTTTGGTTTGTGTTTGTTTACCTCAACTGCAAATGGAATTCTGGTGTAAAGACATTTTGCATTCTATTGTTATTGTTCTAGGGAATCCCCTAGGTCCATCCCGTCGAACTCTTGATCATAAGGTGACCTCCTTTGCTTGCCTATGTGTGGAAATTAATTTGAACAACCCCCTTCTAGAGTCCACTGGAATCAGACTGGGAAGCATGTGTTGGATCCAATAGGTAGACTATGAAGCACTCCCTTTTAAATGTCATTCTTGTTATGAGTATGGACATTTGCAAAGGAACTACCCTAAGTTGGGAGAAAAAATCCAACAACCTCCAACCATGATGCATGAAACTAACTCTAAAGCAAAGGGTAAAGCTCCAATTTAAAATGAGTCATATGTAAATGGGTTTATTCCTATGAAATCTCGGTCAAGGGTATGGGTGTCAATTCGTTAGAACAAAGCTATGCATAGAGGATTCTCAGGTAACAGGTTTGATGTCCTAAAAAAATTTGAGGACTTGGATTTAATGGAACATGATCATTCTCTTGAGACTCAAAATGTTCAGGGTGTGGACCCAACTAGCCTATGCCCTCAGAGTCCCAATCTAGGGTTAGATAGGTTTGAGGCTCTGAAGGATAGCATTGCTTCTTCTTTGGCTCTTTTAGAGCCTGGGGTGAAGGATTACGAGTTGGAGGTGGACCCAAAGGTTGAATTGAATTATAACCCCTTAGAGGACATCCCTTAGGAGCATAGGGATACAAATGTTACAACTGATCTAGAATTTGATTCTGGGTTAAAGGAAGATGGGAAGAGGAAATCCTTGCCCCTTCTTATAATCCACTAGAAGACTTTAAAGAAAGGTGTGGGTGGAAAAATGACTAAGGCAGGGAGGAAAAATGACTTTGAGAAGATGAAGATTATGGGAGAATATTTAGTGGAATATGGAGTGATTAAGACCCTAAATACTCACTTTGCTTCCTCTCATAAATTATTGTGATTTCCTGGAATGTGAGGGGTTTGGGTAGCATCCCTAGACAAAAGGATACTCAAGACTTGGTTTGTGAGCACAAACCTAACATTTTACTCATTTAGGAAACAAAACTATCTGTTGAGGATATGATGAAGACTTCATCCGAAATTTGGAAGAGGGGTTTATATCAATGTGTAGGTTCCCAGGGATGGGTTGGAGGTGTTGCTTGTCTTTGGGATCCTTGTAGGATCATGCCCCTCTGGTTGATGGCTAGTAGGAATTCTCTTTCCCTATCAGTGTCTTGCTTTGATTCGAGTGTGGTCAATTTTTTTACCAATGTCTACGCACCTATTGATTTTTCAAGTAAGTCTCTACTTTGGTCTCAAATAAGGTCTATTTGGTCTCTTATATGTTCTTGTCCTTGGATCCTAGTAGGTGATTTTAACTCTATATGTAATTTTGAGGAAAATTTGGGGGGAGTTGGTCATTTGGGGCCCTCTTCTTCCTTTTTGTGTGAAAACATCTTATTTCTCAATTTGGTGGATGTGAAACCCACTAATGGTAACTTTACCTAGCATAATTGGAGGTGTGGGAAGGGGTTTATCTCTAAGAGACTTGACAAATTTTTGGTTTATGAGGTTTTTCTTGGTGATAGTTGGACATCTTTGTCTAAAATCTTAGGGTGGAAGGGTTCAAATCATTGGCCAATCAAGTTCTCTTCATCCTTTTTTTCCTTGCATAAACAACCTTCATTCAAATTTTAGGTTATGTGGCTCCATGATCACAATTTGCACCAACTTGTGGATCAATGTTGGATGGTGGGGAGACCAACCTTTGGAACTGCAATGTTCTTCTTTTTCAAAATACTCCAATTTGTAAAGTATAAGCTTAAGATTTGGAGTAGAATGACTTTTGGTAACCTTTTTAGTATGAATAAATAGGTGCAGGAACATCTAGACAGTATAACATTCAAAATTAAAGAAGAGGGAATGAGTGTGGATTTGCTTCAAGAAGAAACCAGATGCTCCAGGGAACTTGCTGAATGGGAGCTATCAGAGGAGATTTTTTGGAAGCAGAAGTCTCACATTGATTGGCTTCAAAAGGGGACAAGAACACTACCTTTTTTCAAAATTTGGTGAAGGACCATAGAAATGGTAATATTTTAGCATCTCCCTCTTTGACCCAAGGGGAACAATTAAACTCATTCTAGGCTATTTCAGAGGAGGTGATTCGATTTTACTCTTCTTTGTTTATAGAGGAGGGTGTACATGCTATGGTTGAGGATAATCTTGTTTTGAGATGTATTCCTCATTTGGTCTCGTATGAGATGAATAACTCCCTTCTTGCACCTGTCTCTTTGGAGGAGATAGAAAATATTATTTTTCAGATGAAGAGAGGTAAGGCCCCTAGTCCTAATGGATTCCCCATAGATTTTTTTCAAGAGTTTTAGGATAATATCAAAGTAGATTTGTTGGAAGTTGTTAGAGAATCCCAAATTAACAAGTAGATGCTCAAGGCTATTAATTCTATATTTCTTGCTATAATTCCAAAAAGAGAGGGTGCTAGTTCTTTAGATTCTTTTTGGCCTATTACGTTGTGTAATGTGACCTATAAGATTATTACTAACCTAATTGCGGAATGACTGAAGAATTGTTTGAGCCCCTTGATCTCCCTGGAGTAGGGAGGCTTTGTCAAAGGGAGATAGATTGTGGATAGAATTGTGGTGGCAATTGAGACTATCCATTATATGTCTTCTTCCAAGGATAAGGCTATGTTCATTAAATTGGATATGTAAAAGGCCTATGACAGGGTTAGGTGTTCCTTCCTTCAGCGATTGCTATTAGCTTTTGGTTTTCATTCAGAGTGGGTTTCTTGGGTCATGAGTTGTGTGACTTCTTCCTCTTTCTTTGTTTGGTTTATGGGGTTCTCCCTCACCTATTTTTGAGCTTCTTGTGGGCTTAGGCAAGGGGATCCTCTATCCCCTTATCTATTTAATCTTATGGTTGAGGTTCTTGGGAGGTTGTCGAAGCAACATAAGGAAATGGGCCTCATATAGGGTTGGAGTTTGGAAAGTGGTTTGGAGTCTCAATCCCACCTCTAGTTTGTTGATGATATTGATCTCATGGGTTGAGGAGGCAACCAATTTCAGGAAAGCCTTGGATATATACCTGGCTACATCTGGCCAAAAAATTAATGAGGACAAATCTAGTATCTTCTTCTTCAACACTCCAACTTTGGTTCATAATAGAATTTCCAACATTCTTCATTTTCATATTAATAGGCTTCCTATGGATTATTTGGGTATTCCCCTTTGTGCTTAAAGTTATCCCAAACAAAATTGAAAGGGTATGTTTCATTATGGTGGAAAGGGTTGTAAAAAGAGCAGGAAATGGATGGAGATCCTCGGATATTGAGGCGGAACCAGAGGGTGATGATATTGAAGAACAAATTCATACCTGGAGATTATGAGATGGAGTTATTAAAAAAGTTGCAAAATCTGAAGCAAAAAGATATGATTGTAAAAGATTACATGGCCCTGAGTTTTACAAGATGGCTATTTGATTTGGAAGGTATGAAATCGATAGGGAGAAGGTAGCCAAGTATGTGAATGGCTTGTGATTTAACATTTATGATGAGTTGAGTATGCTAAAAATTACTACAGTGAGGAAGCATACCAATATGCATTAAAGGCTGAGGAGAAGTTAATGAGGAAGCAATTAAACAATCCCAAAAGTCAAGGAAAATTTGCAGTTAAGAAGGGACAACAGTAGCAAAGGTAAACAAATTAAAGAAGAATTCAAGCCCAAATGGAGTAAAGAGGTGGGCCAACACACCAAAGAAAAGAAGATATCAACAAGAGGACATGGTAGCAGCAACAAAGGGTTTCCAAGTAGATGTTACCAATGTGGAGAAGTTTGTCATTGTGCTTTTGAGTGTCCTCAAATATAAGAGGGCAACAAGAAGAGTGTAGCAAGAAACCACTTGGCACAAGAGGATGAGGAAGGTGATGCATCCCCAAAAGGTGAAGACTCGGAAGGTGAATCGCTCATGATGAGGAAAGTGTTGGTGAATCCAAAGACGGTGGAGGAGAAACCATCCCAAAGGAGTCTCTTTTGAACTATGTGTAAGGTTGGAGGTAAGTGATGTAAATTTATAGTAGATAGTGGTAGTACGGATAACCTAGTTTTAGAGGAGATGGTAGAAAAGATAGGTTTGAAAAGGTGTAAGCATCCTTGTTCGTACAAAGTTTCTTGGTTGCAAAAGGAACATGAAATGACTGTGAGTGAGCAGTGTTTAGTCAATTTTCAGATTGGCTCTTATAGAGATGAGGTGTGCGATGTGATGCCTATGACTGCTTGTCATGTGTTGTTGGGTAGGCCATGACAGTTTGATAGGGAGGGCATCTATAATGGTAGAAAGAATGTATACCATTCAGAAAGATGGAAAAAATTATATTTTGAAATCTTTGAAGAAGAAGGAGAAATAGATGAAAGAATCCAACTCTATTATTTGTTGTAGTGCAAAGAAACAACAAATAGAGGAAGAGAAACAAGGTGAGTATAGTGATTTACTGCCATCCAAAGGGAAGATTTCAAGAGGAAAGGGTAGATTGGGTTCTAATTTATTGCAACAATGCAATAAAGGAACAAAGAGTAGCAGCCCAAAAGAATGTGGTGGTCATAGATGTGGACCTATGAAAGGAATTTGTTCAAAGAAATGAGATAATGCTAGTGGAGGTGGCTCAAGTTTTGAGGATGAGCTGAAGAGTAGAAGAAGGAAGGCTCCCTTAGACAAGGAGCAACTATGGATCATAAATTAACATGGGATTACCATCCCATGCACCTTACAATGTTCTTGAGTTTACCAAATCAAGGAACATTTCACTTACTCGACGTGTCTAGTGCAGGAGCATGTAGGTGAATAAGCAATCAACACCAACTAAAAAAATAAAAGTTATTGATTTGTTTTTCACAGTTTTGGTTTTGGTTTTGTTTGGTTTCTTCCTTTGCAGTGCCTGAACCTCTTAAATTCTTCATATTCACTTTGACACTTGGAGGAATGTTATCTCATGAAATGTGGTAATCAATTTTTTAAAGTGGATGCGATTGACTGGTATAAAGCATTTCTTTTGCCAACATCTTCACGGACTCACGATCTGAAAATGATGGAAGAGCATGGACATTCACTTATTCTAGTTTTGACTGCCTTGTAGATAAGTATGTTGAGTGTGAATCATAGACCAAGTAACTGAACCATTCTCCCAATAC
The DNA here is from genome assembly GCA_007258455.2 of Sequoia sempervirens. Taxonomy (NCBI): domain Eukaryota; kingdom Viridiplantae; phylum Streptophyta; class Pinopsida; order Cupressales; family Cupressaceae; genus Sequoia; species Sequoia sempervirens. Next base: position 26,678 of record VDFB02256074.1, read on the forward strand.
CACATACAATGTCCATTATTGGATATGAACAAAATAGATTTGTCAAAGAAATCTTAAAGCCAAATCAAAGACGACTTGGCTGATTTATTATGCATGTGGTAAATAACACCATAATATGGAATACTAAATTGGATGTTATTAATATGTCTTTTCATCTTTCAAATAAAGACAAGGGGGCGTGGGTTACAAGGGAAGAAAGGCCTATAGTTTTTGGAAAAGAAGAAATTGGCCAAGACAAGAAAACCAAGAGGCATTGAACCAAAGTGAGGGGGGGCGGAAAATGAAAGAGGGTAATACACAACAGGTAAGAAAAAGGGCATAACAAACACAAGACAAAGTGAATGTAAGGGGACACAAAATTAAGTGAAGAGGCCGATAACCATGAGAGGCATCGAACAAGAAGACAAGGCGCATCAGGTGTAAGAAGATGCATAGTTGATAAGGGGCATAAGAGATCCTATGTGAAATGAAAAGACAACCTGTGAGAGTGAGAGAGGGTGCAGTGTAGAGTAAGAACCTTGAGATTAAAGGCAACGCAAAGCTCCAAGTTGGGGCAGAAGATGAATTTTGATTGGGGTTAAAAAGAGAGAAAAGAAAGATACCGATTGGGGAAAGAGGGATGGCCTGAAGAGAGCCTGTGGAGAGGAGAGTGAGATGGCTTTGAGTTGATATGCAGATTGGAATTTGCAGCAAAGGAAGAGAGAGTGCACAGAGCAGAGGATGGTTGAGTGAAAAAGAGAAAAAAATGTGAGACTTTTAATTGTAATTTGTTTATAAAATCAGTAATGTAGAATTCAAAACATTTGTATTGTGCTATTTGAAATAAAACAAATATAAACCAAGTTGTGGTTTTTCTTTGAGTTCCTTTTTCAGGTAGTTGTGAATTAAGGCAGGAAGGGGATACTTGCATCATTTTGTCTATGTATGTATCTATTGTACATTTGTTATGATTTGATTAGTTTAAAGTATAGCATATAATATGTTAAATTATCATAGATCATGTGTTAATATGGTTTATTTATTTTATTCTTATTGTTAATTTTATGCATTCACATAATCATCATGTGATAATCCTTGAATAAGTAATTATATTTCAGATTTGCATACACTTGTAAGAGATTTTACTATAGTAGTTTCACCTTGTTTCTCAACACACATAACATTGGATGGGACTATTTCTCAAATACTCTTCTTCTTATTAGATGTCAAGGAAAACATGCTAATCATAATATTTCATTTTGAACTTCTTAAGACAAACCTAATTAAGCTTTGTGATTTTTATGTGGTTCATATTTTTTTTTATTTACAATGTGAGTGATTTGTAGGCATTTCCACATATTTGTGAAATTGCCATGTTTTTATGAGTTAAATATTAACCTACCTTGTGGCCTCAAAATTTATTGATTTTATTAATAATAAATTTTGTTGGTAACTTGGTATATATCAAATAACTACCACTATATTATTCACTTTTATCTATGAAATTATTTTATAATTATTTTTATTATTAATGACAATGGAGTTTCTTCCATTTAAATGTTCCATAATATTATAAAACATATTACAAATGTTCATTTATAATTTTAGATGTACCTTGGGACCTCATGTGTGATACTATTAGTGTCAGTTATATAGTGGTTTAGCTTTTATATTAATAGAAGGTACTTCATGTCAAATTCCCTTGTTCAATTGTAAACATTAAACATACTCATGATAAAGAAATGTAATGACTTAGAAATGCATATTTCCTTACAACTATAAATTTTTCAAATGTATTTGCATGAGATGTAGAATTAAAGTTTGTTATTCTAGATTCTTTCCAAAAGCTACTTTTATTTCTTTTGTTATATACAAACATGTATGCTTATGATAGTATTCCATCATTTTTAAATTAATAAAAATAAAACATAAGCCACATGACCCATAAGTATTTGAAAATTATGAATTAAATCTCTTATAAAAAATTGATATGAAATAAGTATAAAAATTCAAGATTCCTAATATATTTGTGATTAAGTATTGTAGACAAATATTATATGTGGCATTGTTGTACCCAAACCAAATTTTTTGCTTCATTAAGGCATTTTGCTTAAAATAGTCTAAACCTTGTTAAAATGATGTCAAAATGTAGTTTTTGGGCAAGTCAAGTATGGAATTTGAGTCAGTTTGATGTCAAGAAGATACTGGTAAACTTTTTTTTTAAAAAAATTATGGTTTCCAACACCCTGTTTTAGGTCGCAAAACCCTAAAAATTGAAACTTGTCAGAATTGGCTGTAATTAATTTTGATTGGCTTATTTCATATCACGATCACAGTGGTGAAGTTAGTTTCAGTTAAAAGTCAGTTTAAGCTTGGTGGGTAGTTTTCAAAATTTCAAGAGAAAAGTTAGGACCTCTGAGATCGTCAATGGCAGTTGGCCAGTACCAAATGTCAAAATCTAAGCCTGAAACTCAAAGCAGAAGATTCTGAGAAGAAAGATGTTGAAAAAGATGCTTCACAATGGAGGGGATTTTCACATGGTGAAAAGTGCAAAAAAATTCTAAGTCTGGAAATACTACACCTTGCTACATGGGAGATGCTTGTGCAATCAATGTGCAAGTCAACTTTGTAGTGTCCGTACACGCAAAATGGTGAAATACAGTCACACACTCGCATCAGTAGTAGTGATGCTACTACGCAGTCAATTCAGCAAGCGTCATGGTGTTCGCAAAGCACGAAATGGAGAAAATTATCAATTACAGAGCAAATTTGCGCCCCTGTAGCCCAAAGGTGCCCTTCAATTTGAAGGCTTAGATTAAGTTGTTTCTGGTTGCAAATACATCCATTCTCTTCAGGATTCTCTCAGCTTTCTGGCAAGCTATCAAGCGAGTCCATTTGAGTTACAAAAATCTGGCAGACAAAGGTGGAAGTAGAAGGTACAGAGAATTAACATATCATAGAAACAGTCAAATTTGTAGTTTTTGCACCCTTGTAGCCTAGAGGCACCCTTGAATTAGACCTGTTAGTTGATGGAATTTGCAAATTTCGTTTCTGAGGGATCTGTTCTGATTCAATCCAACTTTGTAATGCATTCGTTCGCAAGTCTGTAAGACATGTTGAGTGATAGTGGCAGTGGTTCCAACAAGCACATAAAATAGAGGGTAGATAAAAGTGAAATTATCAAAATGTACCTCTACAGGCCAGAGGCGCCTAGCCTTTTGGTTAGCTAGATGAAGTTTTTGACAGCTATCATCTTCACAAGATCTGTGCAGAATCCTCCTACCTATCCAGTGAATCCAACTGCCAGCTCTTGGGATCGATCAAACACCCGTAGATGAAGACTCAACAGAAAATGTTGAAGAATAAAAAAAAAGTAGAAAAATGGCTAAGTATGGAATTTACATACTTCCTTGAAAAAAGCACCCTTCTATTGGAGGTCTTAGAAGCAGTTTTCAAGCTTCGTCGCTTCCAGGAACATCTCTTCCAAGTTGTTCCACCTTTGTGATGAGATCATCGACATGCACATTAGAGCAATCCAACTCCTGATAGCGAGGGTCAAAGTGGAGCGTTCGCGTGAAAGTTGCAAATTACAAAATCATTCTTGAAGATGTAATTGTGCCCCTGCAGGCTAGGGGTTCCCTTGCATTTGAGGGCCTTAAACCAACTTTTAGATGCCCCACATATAGTCATTCTTTGCATAATTCTTCCAGCTATGCGATGGATCTAACATCCAGTCAATGGGAGTCATCATTCACTGGCAACAGCAGATTGAAGCACTGAGAGGCAAATAAGGAAAATGGCCAAGTCTGGTGTCATATGCACCCTTTTGGAAAAGTCACCCTTGTTTTTGAGGCATCAAACTTAGTTTTTAGCTTTGGCAGCTCCCAGTGACATGTCATAAAACTTGTTCTAGCTACGCAGTGGATGTGTCAGCTCAGCTCCAGCATCAACTAGGCATCCAAAAATCAAAGTTCAACAGAGGCGGTGGTGACGTTTCTAGGCAACTTAAAAATAGGAAGTTAACTAAAAATATCAAGTTTTGAAGGAGGGCGCCTAGAAAGTCAGAGTTTGACTTTTTGGAATCAGCATGCATTTTCAAGCCAACCCAGAAAGGTGGAACTCAGTTAGTTGAATAAAATAATATTAAAATCTTCAGTTTCACTAGTCATTTTTTGCTTGCAAAAGGGCATATTTCTTCAATATTTTAAAGGTGGCGCCTATTTTGAAACTCAATGTCAATTTTGCATGTTGAGTTAAACTTAAATTTAAAGAGGTGGCACCTATTTCTGACTTAGAGTTAGTTTTTGTTTAAACAAAGTGGGGTTCAATTAGAATATTTCATTTTAAATTTAGGATTATCCCCTAAATGTGATGCCTAAACCCTAAAATTATTTAAATATGCATAGAGGCGTCCATTATTCTCACAGAAGGTTGAGTGCAAGCAAGTTTTCTCTTGTGTAAGCATGATTTGAACCATAGGTGTTATTTTTCAAATTTCTTTGCAAATACAAGTCCAAATTATTCAAAAGACTTCATTCAAGGATAGGCAAAGGTAGAATATAAAACTTCTATCTTCTCTCTCTTATTTCTTCTATCCTTGTCTTAGGTTTTCTCTCGCACGTCCAAGTATACAAAGGCCTTTTCACAGTTCTGATCATCTGGGTGTGTTGTGCACAACTTTCTCTACAAAACCCATGTGTTACAATTTTTCAGGAAAATTTGCTTCAAAGCTTCCACTTTCGAAGTTTTGTTTTTTTTTTTTCAAAAATTCCTTTACATGGTAAAGGAAAATTCAATGTTTTGAAAAATAGAGGATCTAGGTGGGCTTAGAATCATCTTCTACACAAAACCCATGTTTCAGTTTTCTCAGCAAAAATTACTTCTAGAAACCCTAAAATCCTTGCAACTCTCGACTGAAAAGTCTTTGCATGTCAAGCTAAACAACATTTGTTTGAAATTCTGACGTTGTGGGTTTGCTTAGAATCATTTTCTCTACAAAACCCGTGCCTCCGAATTTTTCGTAAAAATTGCCCCCCGATAGGCTATTTTTAGCCTCACTAGGAGACATTTTAGCTTTCTGGAGAAAGTTGTTAGAGCATAGCTGTGTTTACAGTCAACAAGAAAGTTTTACAAAATGTAGTACACACAAACTGAATTCAAGACCAAGTTGGTCTTAATTCATGATTTCATTAGAACGGATAACATGGATTTGCATCAGGTCTATCTAGAGGTTGACTTGAATGCGTCATAAATAAACCAAATTACACTTCAAAACATTGAAGAATTCGGGCTGCTAGAGGCAACTTCACTTCCTATCTCAGTTCAATGCATATAATTCATGGTGTCTTGTGTAAAGCATTACAATTCTACTACTCGAGAAATTTAGTCAGTATATGGATGGGTGATTTGCAGTCTCAGGCCCAGAGACATTGAGAAGTGTTTTGGTATTCCCCAGCATCTGGATAGTTTGATCATTACCATGGATTAGTGTGAGAAGGAATTCATTGTTGATAAGGACAAATGTCAGAGTAAAATGGTAGAAAAGTGGCTGAAATAGAGGAAAGTTAACTTGCCAAAGAACGTGGGTTGTGGTGAATTTAAAGATGAGTACGTGATTTTGATTACCCTTCTTAATCACATTTTTGGTCATATAGATGCTCATAAATTTCAACCCTCGATGTATTACATCATGACTTAGGTCATTTACAAAAAGGAGCATTATGATTGGGCCTCTTTAATCAACGATGTACTCCACAAGCAGATGACCAATTTCTTGGTTGCTCACGAGTTTCACATGTGTTCATACCTCATGTATCTGATTGCCTTCCAAGGCTAGTATAGAGGGTTGAATGTTGTGCGAATTCTTAGTGTACAAAAAATTCATCAATATTATGACCAGCTTGAGTTCATGAAGTTTGAATGACACTAGAAGAGTGTGCAAGAGGCATTTTTGATGTCCACAGTGAGGAACCTAGACCATCAGTTACATGTTTGTATCTCAGCGAAAGCTAGAGCAGCAATGTAGAATGGGCGGATTGGTTCATTTAATTCCCTACCTATACCTACATCCGCGTCTATGGATATATAGGTCATCCAACCATGCTACCCCACTATCCTTCTGATAGGGTGGTTTTCATGGAGTTTCTAAGGCATTTGTACGATGTTCACTCACATCTGTACAACAAACGCAAGCCAACTGCCAATTTTCCATTACAGATGAGCATTTATAGGTGCAAGACAATAGTTGACGCCAAGGCTATGGGCCATGAGTTATAAAGATTTAATCTTAAGTACCTTGTTGAGAGGTGCTCATATGACCCTTGGGGTTATTACTCAACACGCCTTGGCATTTGCTCTTTTCACAAGTCTTTTATGGAGGACTACTGGGTCAACTGCGAGGACGAGTTCAAGCTGTGCAAGCACAACTATAGCAGGTTCACTCTCTCATAGATTTTTGTCTTTATGTCAGAGGATTTGGGAGGGCTATTAGATGATGATGGGGATGTACTTCCTCCATTTTTCAGAGAACAGGTTGATACGCAACCACTTCCAGCTGTCGATTGGTTTGCTAAGGAATATGCATTTGTAAAGGAAAGGTCAAACAGGGTTGTCAATAACAACATACTCTCCTTGGAGAGCAAGAAGATGAGGAGGCTAGTCATGCCAAAATACAAATATGCCATCGGTGGATGTTTAACTGCCTTCCACATCGAAGACAAATCCCAAACAAAAGAAAATAAGTAATCCTCCTAAGGGAAGCAAAGTATCTGGAAATTCATAAGGAAAAACACCAGTTGGTGTCTTGGATCAGCAAGAACGACATATGGGAGTTGCCACAAATTCAGTTGATAACATGCCAAAAGAAGAGATACAACCTCCCATGCCATCACCAACACCACAACAATCTCCAGTTCTAATTCACATTGATTTGGTATTAGACTCACCACCACGTAGTAGTGCTTCTACACATTCACACTCATCAGGATTTCCTATGACTAGCATTGATCCTTCCAATGAGATTAGTCAAGACTCGTCTTGGCTTGAGAGTCAGCTGGGTAGGAAGAGGAGGCAGCCATCCTACAAATTGGATTTCTCATATTTTGATCATGTCTACTAGGACACACCAGACAAAAGGATAAAGAAAAAAGTCCATATTGAGAGGAACATTGACAAGGAAATCATAATAGAGACCGTTGCACCTCCAAAGGACAAGAACTTAGATGAGGTAGGAATTGAAGACTTCGATTTGATAAAAGTCAATCTTGGAAAAAGCACATGTCAAGCAGATGTCAATCTCCTTCAAGTTGCAATAGAGAGCATAAAAGAGAGAGTTCTAAAGGATGGAGAAGATAAAGAAACCCTCAAGGCTGAAATCCAGTAGCTTTTCCAATATATCTCCAACCTTATGCACAACATTGAGAATGTCACCGCCTTGCTCCCATAGATGTTAGAGTTACCAGTAGAGAAAAATCAACTAAATTAGCTAGTTGTATTGGGAAGCGCTTGAAATATTGGGAGGGGGATTTCGTCACAAGGGGTCACTTCACACTTTCATAATTGTACCAATTGAGGTGCAACACCTACAAACTTCACACTCAAATCCACAAGGAAGAGCGAGACTTGGCGGTTGAAAAACCAAGGAATGAAATCATGATCTCTCACCTGAGGAAAACATATGACTTGATCGTAGATGAAGAAGATAAGGGAGCTATTTTTACTTGGAGAACACAATTAATCTTCAAGGCAAAAATACATGAGACAATTGCTGTAGAGTTGGCTGAGTGCAGAGAACAGGTGACTAGTGCTATCCAATTCGTGAGAACTTTCATGTCACGAGTTCCTTTCTAGTATCAGCATGAGGATGGTGAGTACTTCGAGCTCGTTGACACAGTCAAAGTTACAAGTGTTCATTCATGGTATTTTTAGTGGAGATTTCGTTGGCTGTAAGTTGGATCAACTTAAAGTCATGTCAGCATTATTTGATGAGGCGGCTAGAATTGGAGGAGAGTTGAAGAGTTAGATCACGGGCGGTCAGGAGATGCTTTTAAGACACAGAGTGCTTTAGATGAGTATCAATGCCCCATATGGTGATGCAATCAATGACCTTGTGGAGGGGTTAATTGCTCGAGATCAAGGCCAATGAACTTCAGATTAGGACATCCCACCTTTTTAGGATAGACATCAAACACAACAGTTAACTCGATGCCTCTTTTCAAGTTAACTCATTGTTCCACATATCATGCCATGTCTGTCTTGGAATCATCTATGTACAATTGGAGTTCTCTTTCATTTCAATAAGGACGTGCATGTTGCACATGTCCATTTAGTTTAGTCTTGTTTTCGTTAATTGATGGTAGTTTTCCAGTTAACTATATAGTTTCATTTATTTAGGTTTAGCAATAAATCTTGCATGCTTGTAAGACTCATGTTAACTCAAGGTGATTTTAGGGTTCCCTACACCTTTAATATCTATAAATAAGAGCATTCTTGCTCATTTGTATTTAATTTTTTCACGTGATAGCATATGTGCTGAGAAACCTTACCTGTAGTATTGCTATTTTGTATTTGTTCAAGAAATTTTATTGTGATAATAAATAGTTGAGCCACCTTACTTGAATGTTATTATTATGGTACTTGTTCACCTTAGATTAAATATAATGGCAGGTTTGATCATTTATTGTTATGCGTGTCTCGATATGCAATCTACTATCCTGGTTATTATTTCATGTTGTGTTTAATAAGCTTCGTTTCATATCTACATTTCAGATAGGTGTTGTCATCTCCTTAGGAATTTACAAGTGAAGCTTGTTGTTTGATGTAGTGTTAATAATATTTCTTTCAGTCTACGCCTCAGATAGGTGTTGTCATCTCCTTGGAAATCCTGACTTAAAGATTATCATATAAACCAATTCCTTTCTCCTAAGTCCTCATGCTTTGTTTCTTGAGGAAATAGGATAGTTTAGCGTTTATCCTATTTGTAGTTAAAGATCTACAAAACCAGAGAAAATCCTTAGCTACAATGTGTTTGGTTTCTTAACCTTGTGCCTCTTCTAGCTGATTCAAAAAGATAGGAATTAGATTACTTTACATTTTCACACATATTAGCACAAGAGGGAGCTTCCTGTCCTAATTTGAAGAGTAGTCATTACGCACTGTGTATAGCTATCTGTGGCCAATTCATACTTCAGAGGTTTGAATTGTCACACTAACATGCAAATAGAATGTAGAAAAATATTATATGTGGCATATAGAATTTAGTCTTTAGTAGCAATTTTTAGGTATGCAAACAATGCAAAATTAGTTAATCTTTTATCTTACAAAATAAAATTTAACCTTTACTGCCATTTTAATGTAGGAGCATCCCTAGTTGTAAAGCAATCCTGTATCAACCAAAATATTTCTTCCCTTGCATTTCATTCTATAGTATTTTCAACTGTTCATTCTGCATTTTATTGCATTGTCGTTTCTCAACTCACGGAGCAAGATATAGATTCTACACAAAGTCATCTTCAATATATCTAGATTTTAGTTCATTTGCAGAAAGTTATCACTTTCAGAATTTTGTTGTCATTCTCAATTAGAGCATTTAGGGCTGACGTGGTCCAGGATTGGTTGTGCGGACCTATTTTGAAGCGTGTGAGGCTTAATGGAGCATCATACAAGCATTTTGGGTCTAAGGGGAACTTTCTTGGAGATCCACAATATGTTTCATCTCACAAAGGATTATCTTTCATGTTGCTTGGCCGACCTACAAGTTTAATCTTTCATTTGGGTTTGAGAACCCTTAAGGCTGACATGGACCGTAATTGGAGGTGGATATTCATATTTAAGATCATTTGTAATCCTTTGAGAGTCAGTAGTTCATAGTTAGGGAATTAGGGTTCAAGTAATTGAGTCTGATTATTAAATAAATCCAAGTGCCAATTGTAATGTTTGTAATGCCCTTACGACAGGCCTGCGAGCCCTAATTATTCTGCATATGAGGCATATGATGCATGTAAGATTGCAAGTTGTTGAATCAATAAAGATCTATGTTTTATGAGTATTTCTTGTGTTATTTTTGTTGTATTGAAATCTAAGTTGCATGGTTGGACAATCCTTTTTGGACTCTCCATCCATGATTACACCACATTTGTTAGGCTTTCTAAATATGAATAAATTAGTCAATTTGGCCCTCCTATCAATATAATTATAATATTCTTTTTAATCTTATGAATATGAAGTTATCACATGGATGAAGGATTTGAACCATCTAACCATATAGCCAACACAACAAAAACGATCAATAGATACACAATAGAATAAAATAACATGGTAAATAAATGGAACAATGAATTTATTGATTCACACTATAAAATGCATCAACATATTTGTCATAATGTCTTGCAATAGAATGAGACCTCAATCTCCAATTAATTATACAAATAATCGATTTGTAAATATTTAATTACAGTCTTATAAGTTGCTATGAAATATGTGATTTCATTATATTTTTAATTCTCTTAATCTATTAGATCAAACTTTTGAATTTTAGAGTAATTACCTTCCAATTTAGAGTGAATGATGCTTTAGAACAAGTACATGTAAATTAGATGTTATTCATCAATACAAAGGTGGTTCAATGATTAATTCTCATGAAAATATGTAGAAGGACCCACCTTAGATGAATGTGGTAACATACATAAGCATTGAAACTCAGTACAAACCTAAGAATAAGCTTCTCTAGGACCAATAATTTTGTACATGTCTTCAAATGTTGGTTTGAAATTCAAATGTTTGGTAGATAGTTCAATTAGGTATTTCTTAAGAAATTTGACAAGTCACATTACATGAATGAATAATCAAAACACTTGGAAATGATATGTCAAACTATAATATAAAATGTTGAAGCTTTGATATTAATTTAGAGGCTTTGGCGTGAACATATAGTATTGCATAATAAGATAACTATCTAGAACTCTAATGTACTAAAATGATGACTAAAATAAGAATATTCCTTTGTAGTATGAATTGAATTCTATAATAAGAATATAATATCTACGAATTAATTTGGAAAATTACAAAATAAAACAAATAGGAAAGGAAATATCTTTAGGTGATGCATGATTGCTCTTACAGCCTCAATGTTCCTACATTCAACATATTGGGTAACTAGAAAGCAAAACCCTCAATTTGGGACATCTAGTAAAAACTAAGATTATTTCACCTCAATTGTAGATATCCATGCTGAGTCTTCAACTAATCCTCCCTCCATTTCAGCAAATATTCTTTATACTTATTCATCAAGTACTCTTTCCAACTCTATATTGTAATCTCTCTTCTATCTCTTTAGCTAATTATTTTAGTATATACTTTATCCAACTCATCTATATTATTTCTTCTTCCAACTCTCGATCATGATAGTTATGCAAATATACATAACCCATCTAATTTTTAATATTGGCGATATACCCAAATTTTTAAGTAATTCAACTTCATATGCATTTATAGAATCAAAATTCTTAATGATCTTGCAAAGAACAAACTTCTTAATAAATTTTCAAGGAAAAAACTTCGTCAACTTTAGCTTATTGTATTTTCCTTGTAGAAATATTGTATTTATTAAATATAAAATCACCTCATTTCCCATTGCATATTCCTTATGTTTCCTTTTTATGTTAGCCTTCTCCTTATACTTGAAGTCCATCTTTCCTAACTATTTCTTTATCTCCTGATCCATTACCTTCATGTGATTTACAAATTTCTCTACTTCTACAATTTTATTCTCTTTATTCCTAATGTTTAGGTAAGTGCACCAATATGAGGGACAAAAAATTGACAAATAGAGAAATTTAAAGGAACATTTACTTTGTTAAATACATACAATCCATAACACATACACATTATAATGCATATAATTCATAACATGTACATACACATTATAATGTATACATGTTATGACTTGGCACTTATCAAGCCACAATGTGTACATATTATAAAAATATTAAGCTTTAATCTATGTTGCAAATAATGCTCATGTTATAATGTGAGTGTGTAATTCATGATATAATTCAAAACTTTCTAATCTAGTCCATTAGACTTTGATTTCCAAGCCTAAGGTTCAGACCTCCTTTTTGGCTCCCAAATTCATCTTTACAACATAAAATAGCAAATTAAAATTTTATCATCTTTACACATTTCATAATAAAATTTCTTGAAATTACTACCATAATGTCAAGCTACTTCTTAGCTTTCTAGCAATATAATTTTTAAAAATATTTTGATTAAATTAAGGTATTTATTTTTACTTTCTTTTAATAGTGTTTGCATGTCAATCAAATACATATATTATTTTTTCTTCATAAATTTTGATTTGTTTATCTAATTTTTTTAAAAAATGATTATTCTATGCTTCATTCTTTGCACATTAAAAGAGCTGTATTTTCAAGTATTTTTGTGGAAGTTATGTGATATATATATATATATATATATATATACTTAGTGATACATTTTTAAAGATGTGCATCTCGACTTTGAAAAATTATTAAAAAAAATACTACAATAAAAAAATAGAAAAAAAATGTATCTTGTACTACTTTCTAGCTATCTTCCCACCAATTAGTTTTGAAAAATACTTAACGTAACAAAAAAAATTGTGAGGCGCACATTTGATGCTATGCTATTTTTTTACGATAAAACCATGAAACTTTGTATCTAAAATATTCAGACCCTCTTAAACTTAACCATTTTTAAAAATCTTTAGTAGTTTAGAAACTAGATTTCAAGTACATCAATTATTGTTCTTATCACATCAATTTTTTAGTGTTTACATCTTGAATCACTCATTTAAGTTCAAGTTTAGTTGATTTTAAAAAAAGTGATAAATTTTTACTCTACCTTTATCTCCCATTTCCATTCATTTACTATATCTTAACTTTGATACTTTCTTTGGATTAGTTTCATATATCATCTCAAATGGTGGCCTTCTTGTACTCCTATTTGATGTTTTTTTATAAGAAAACTTAGCTTATGCTAATGTCATATCCCAATTACTTGTTCTTTCACCTACTAAACACCTTAATAATTTACCTAGACTCTTGTTCACCAATTTTTTCTAGCCATCAATTTGTGGTTGACACACTAAGTTGGATTTCAATTCTATCTTCTTCTTCCACAATGTTCTCCAAAATCAACCAAAGTTTTGTATCTATATTAGAAATTATACTTTTTGGAAATCCATGCAATCTCACAATCTCTATGAAAAATAAATTAATTGTACACATACTACATTTACTTTCTTACATACTATGAAATGCATCATCTTAGAAAATCTATCAACCACAACAAAAATTGAATCATTTCCCCTTTACATTCTTGCAAATCTAATATAAAATCCATATTGATGTTGTCCCATTGCATCTTTGGAATTTAAAATTAGTTTATACTATCCAACATTTTGACTACTACCCTTTGCAACCTAACAAGCTATATACTATCCAACATTTTGACTACTACCCTTTACTACCCTTTGCAACCTAACAAGTTATATACTATCCAACATTTTGACTACTACCCTTTGCAACTTGACAAATTATATAGTTCTAAACATACCTTTTTACATCCTTATGCACATGTGATACAAATTAGTTTTCATTACTAATGCCACTCTCTTGTTCACACCAAAATATATAACTAGCTCACTACTATGCTTTTAGTTTATAAAATTATCTATGATTGAGATTTTAGAAATAAATAATTGATTTCCCTTGAATAATATATTACTTTGAATCAAATAGACCAACCACTTAGTTTTATCCATATTTACAATTTCTTGACATGATTTCTAACAAAATCAACATAAATATTCATACAAATGCTTGATTTCTTCAAATCCAACTACTTCAATTCCCATTTTAATAAACAATTTATGTTGAGCATACTCAATCCATCTACAAATTTATTTGAATATATTTTGATTAAATTGAGGTAATTTTTTATATTTTTAATAGTGCATGCATATCAATCAAATACGTATTTATTATTTTTTCTTCATAACTTTTGATCTGTTTATCTAAATTTGAAAAAATTATATATGACTATTTTATTCTTCATTCTTTGCACATTAAAAAAAATACATTTTCAATTATTTTTGTGGAAGTTTTGTAATATGTATACTCAATAATACATTATTTAAAGATGCATCCACTTTCAAAAATTATTAAAAAATATATTCAATAAAAATAAGAAAATATATGTAACTTGTACTACTTCCTAACTATCTTTCCACCAATTAGTTTTCAAAAATACTTAATGCAACAAAAAATATTGGGGGACACACACTAGATTCTATGTTATTTTTTGGTGATAAAAACATAAAATTTTGTATGCCCAATATTTGACCCTCTTAATCTTAACCCATTTTAAAAATCCTTAGTATTTTATAAACCAGATTTCGAGTACTGCAATTCTTGTTCTTATCATATCCTCAATGTTTCATGTATGTATCTTGAATTGCTCATTTAAGTCCAAGTTTAATTGATTTAAAAATGTGATCATTTCTTACTCCACCTTTATCTCCCATTTCCATGCATTTACTATCTCTCAACTCTGATACATTCTTTAGATTAGTTCCATATGCTATCTCAAATGGTGGTCTCCTTGTACTCCTATTTAATGTTTTTTTGTAAGAAAGCTTAGCTTATACTTTAATGTCATATCCCAATTAATTATTGTTTCACCTACTAAAAACCTTAATAAGTTACCTAGACTCTTATTCACTAATTTTGTTTGACCATCAATTTGTAGTTGACACACTGAGTTGAATTTCAATTATATCTTCATCTTCTTCCATAATGTTTTCCTAAATTAATCAAGTTTTTTTGTTTATATTAGAAATTATACTTCTTGTAAATCTATGAGATCTCACAATCTCCATAAAAAGAAAATTAATTGTACACATACTACATTTACTTTCTTACATACCATGAAATGTGTCATCTTAGAAAATCTATCAACTACAACAAAAATTGAATCATTTCCTCTTTGCATTCTTGAAAATCTAATATAAAATCCATATTGATGTTGTCCCACGGATTCTTTGGAATTTAAATTTAGTTCATACTATCGAGCATTTTGACTACTACCCTTTGCAACTTGACAAGTTTTATAATTCTAAACATACCTTTTTATATCCTTATGCACCTATGATAAAAAATAGTTTTTATTACAAATTTCACTATCTTGTTCACACCAAAATATATATCGAGCTCACTACTATGCTTTCAATTTATAAAATTATCTGTGATTGAGATTTTAGAAATACATAATTGATTTCCCTTGAATAATATATCACTTTGAATAAATGAGTCCAACCACTTTGTTTTATCAATATTTACAAATTTGTTGCATGATTTCTAACAAAATCAATATCATTATTCATACAAATTCTTCATTTCTTCAAATCCAACTACTTCAACTTTCATTTTAATAAACAATTCGTGTCTCGTACTCAATCCATCTACAACTTTATCTGAATTTCCACTCCTATGCTTTGATACAAAAGAATAGCTTTACATAAATTCAATCCATCTTACATGTCTTTGGTTCTACTTACCCTAGGTAAAATATTGACTTCTTGATGATATGTACAATGTCTCCATATTTTTAATGCTTAAATTATGGCATAAAACTTTTGACCATACATTGAATATATTTTCTTTGTGTCATTTAACTATGTTGCTTCAATCTACCTTCCTAAATCAATATTATATCTAGTGCAGTACTACTTACTTTACAACCAACTTGATATACCTTATCAAAATTTGACAATGCTAACATTAGTTATTCTATAACCTTGTTTTTCAATATTTGAAAGCTTCCATTTTCTCCTTCAATCCACTTAAATTCTCTTTTGTCTTCTCTTACAGTTTTTATTATTGGCACATAAATGTTTTTATAAAAGATATCTAATCCATGAGAATTTATTCACACTCTAAAATATTATTTAGTATAGTGGTACTTATTCAATTTTGACCCTTTGAGTTAAATTGATCCATTAAAATACCTAAAAAACCTCTAATTTTGTAAGGGTTTACTAAGAATTATGCATTATGGATTTGAAAAACCCTAACCTTTGTCAAAACCCTAAGACCCACATGCCCTCACAATTTTCTTATGTTTGACCATTGACTGGTTGTCCAGGTCTCCTAGCTTTTAAGTTACAACTTTGAGGCCTTCATCCTATATGTTTACCAGCCCCTTCCCTAGAATCTTGATTGAGCTAGTTATTATCACACACTTTTAATAAATTGCTTAAGAATTTATACTTCGTTAGGTCCCATAGGACTTAAAATTGCTTAAGAATTTATACTTCGTTAGGTCCCATAGGACATGTGTCAGCGTTTCACACATATCTTTAGTTTGTTGAAGCTCTTTCTGTGTTATTGTTCTCCCATGACCCTGTGAAATACATTTTTTTCCCCATATGATGTTGACGTGTATAAGTCTCTCACTTATCAAATTGTGAGCTTTGTTTTCGCGCAAGTGACTTAAGTCTCCTCACAAAGCCCCCCTTCTATCATTCATTGTTGGCCCTTTTTCCCTAGTTGTTTTAAGTGCTTTATATTAAAGCACATATGTTTTACACCCTTTTAGTCTCGTAAAGCTATATGCATCATGAGGCCTTTTTCCCACTAGGATTTGCCTCCATGAATTAGCGAAAAGCTTTTGTCTTAAGAAGTAAACATGGGTCTTCTCTTTTTGTGCTAGGGGAGAGGGCCCAGTAGTCGTGCACCCTAACTTTGCGCTTCTAATTATCCTACATCAAAATTTCAAATCACTCCCAATTTTTTATAGCAGCTTACTTGGCAAGTTCTCTGCTTATAACTAAGGTTTCAAGGCCACATCATCAAATATGATGCCACATCAGCATGCGTTTTTGTCAAGGTGTCCAAAAAGGCCCCAAAAAATAGTGAGACCAATTCTCGTGCATTACATCATGAATGGTTGAGCACTGATGTGGTATCACATGATTGGTTGCTTTTTAGATCAAAAGCATACATTTTGTTTAATTATGGGTAGTCAAATCACAACTATTGGACATTATATAAACACTATTGGGTATTATATTTACAATTGGGTGCGCGACTATTGGACCCCGCACGACTATTGGGCCCTCTCCCCTAGCTATAACCTTCATGAGGCAATGTTAAGCTAAACTTTTATTTCCCCAAACTCCCAAAATTGTGCCACATTTTTGTTCTTGGTCACTCCCAATGTTTCACGGAGGAAAGCACTATCGAGGAAGCTTCAAAGCTTTTCCTTTTGCTCCTGCGAGTCCCTAAAATGGTGATAAATGTCTAGGTGTTGTGCGAAATGAAGGAAATTTTTTTCATCGCGGAAACGATTTCAAATTCCCGCAATCACCATTGATCTTCAGAGACCAATGACCCATATTCAAAAATGGAGCATGACTACCATTGGTCGCGTGCTCAAGCATGTGAGAACATTGAAGGCCAATTTGATTTGTATCTACCAAATTCTCAAGGGTACTAGCTTAATTACCTCATTTCTCATTACTCAAAACATAAAGAGAACATACTATAGTGAAATTGCTGAAGAATTCTGAGTGAGCAAGGTTTTTTATAGTAAAATTAGGGCTTCCAATGAGTGGTAAAAAATAAGTAAATTTGACCATCTTTGTGCATTTTGGGCATCAAGGAGTGATTGTTAGTTTGTTTTAGGGATTCAAAGGACACTTTAGAGCTCTGGGAGGGTGGCATTGGAAAAAAAATACATAAGTCTTCTAAAAAGTGTAAAATTTAGAAACCCTAGCTTTATGAGTGTTGAAACCCTAGAAGGAAAATTATGGTTGGAACTTCAAGGGGTATAAAGATGGGACGTGATGATGATATAATGACTCAATTTCTAGGATCTTCTAAAAGGTCTAAAATGGCACATGGGTTTGGGATTTTAGCTAACCAAATTTTTGATAAGAATAAAAATTATAGAGACCTAATAATTTTGTCTCAAGGTTATGCCTTATTTAAGCATGCTTTTAGAAAAGCCCTAACAAATAGACCTATCTACAATATATGAAGATTAGGGTTGGGAAGGTTGGTGGTGCCCAATGTATTTATAAATGTTTACCTAATTATGGAAATTGCACAGACATACAACCTTGAGAAGAGGGCATTATTTTCATTAAGTGGAAAATTCTTGATGCCCTTGGATAAATCTTACATTTGTAGGGTTTTCAATCTAAACCCTAATGCCCAATTACCTATAGACTTGGATGCCCTCACTAGAGAATACCAGAGGCACATGGATAGTTATAGGGTAAAGTGGCTACCATGTTTCAGGCCTAGAGGGCCTAACAAAGAATTAAGAAGATTTACAAGTGGAGAATTAGAGCCTTTTGGTTATGATATCTTTGAGGACTACTTGTGAAGACATACTTCTCAATATGTCAAGTTTTGAGGCTAGACAACATGATTTAGATGCCAATGAATCTGATGATTTTTGTTGTGGATATTCAAAGTAGGGATGTGAACAAACCATATTACTATGTTGGCTATATTTAAGAAGAAATACATAAATCTTGAGTTCACTTAAGAAGTATAGTATAATAGTGTATTTCAAATGGTATTCATTATTGTGTCACATCATTTTGTTTAGTGGAGATGGGATATGGTCTCCACACATGCAAATTAGGGCCATAAATGATATGGATGGACTTACATATGGGATAAGGATTGTGAGAAGTCCAATGAATCTATTTTTAAAGAATTTTTTGTTAGAGAAATCCTTGAGAACTTTGGCTTTTTGGTGGATTGGAGGTTGTCAAATGAGGTGAGACATTTTTTGAGGCCAAAGGACCTTCTCGTAGAGAAGGGGATAAATCACAACTGGGTGATTGGTTCTTCTACACATATGCTACTATAATCAAAGTGTATGGGTCCTCAATTGCACCTCACGTGCTCCCCAAAAATGTACCAGATTGAATTTCCTTCTTAGAAATAATATGGCAGTTAAATGAGTTTGACAAGAATCATTTCAAGAATAACAAGAAATATACCATTCTCCATTCTATAGTGGTATTTTCAGATTCTCAAGTGAGATCAAGGGAGGGAATGGAGTTGCTATTAGGAAAGTTACTACCTTACAAAATAAGGGTGGATAGGATTAGGAGGTGTGATCCAAAAAGTTTCATCAATGATAAAAGAATTATTTTCAAGCTGGCACCCTTCTCACATGAGTATGACAGTGTGGAGGATTTGATTAGAAATTGTTCCATAGAGAAGGAAGCTGCAAAAAGATCTTTTTGGGTAAAGATACAAATGGTTGAGACAAAGAGGAAGCAACCAAATCCATCATTTGAGGGATCATTTTCACACATCAAGGATCCCATAATAAGGATAATTATCATGTTGGATCATGCCAATGAATTGCTCCCAAATGTGCCAAATCCCCCACCAATTTCTCCTGGCCCCTCCACTTCCCAAAGGGATATACCACAAAGCCCCCAAAATGTTACTCCCCTGCAACAAATAGATCCTTTGTCTAGACACTTTCTTGATTATCTCATAGGCCCAAATGAGATGAATGATGATACACAATAGTAGAAGTAATGCATCCTCCACCTAGGGTCATAATTAAAAGACCCACTGATGATAGATTGCTTATAAATTTTGAGATAGGTGGACAAATTGTATATGATATTAGGGCTCAGACTTGCATTGAATTTATGCAAGATGACCAATTTATTACCACCTAGGAATTCAAGGACTTTGTCCTTAAGAATAAAGGGGAAGAACTACAATATCTAGGGTATTGGAAAAAAGTCTCATAGAGAAGGAGAAGAAGGAAATAATTGTAGATTTTTGGGACAATGCGAAAAAGGAAATGGAATCTATGACCCCTCAAAGGGGCAGAGAATTGGTGAGGAGTGCAAGATGCCTTCTCTTACTAGGATGGATCATGTCATCTATTATTGTATTTGACACCATCAAAAGGTAGGGAGGAGAAGACCCAGTTTTGAATTCATAGGAGCAAGTTGATGCCCTCTACTTTGCACCAAGTTTCAATCCAAGGCATGAAACCTTGACAATTTGGTCTATTTTCCCAAAGACAAACAAGACCCAAGTAATAAATGATCCTAATGAGCTCACTAGAAATTTAATTGTCAAAAGAATAGGGGAAAAAAAGTGCCACCCAAGCAGCCTCCCTTACAAAAAATGCAACCCTATTCACTAAAGCAATGGTGAAGAAGTTTCTACAAGGGGATTTGGATAAGGGAAAATGCCATAAATGTGAAATTACATGAGCAATTGAATGTGGCTAGAATATTGCTACCTCTACCACAACTAGTAATTGAGGCCCATGGATCACAGGAAAGGGATAACTTATCCCTTGAGGTTAAAATCCTAAAAGAGAAGCTCAAGCAGAGCAAGGAAGAGTCCAAAGCAACAAATGAGGGAGCAATCGAGAAGGTGCCTAATTTTGTTGACAACATTTTGGGGCACAAGACGTCAAACATTTTGTGCCAAGTAGATAAGGTTTGGAGCAACTATAAAATCTTAAGGGATGCATATGTTAGCCATACTCAAATAGGAGTTAGGCTAAAGTGTTTTTAGATCAGCTAGGCCCCTAGAGTTACATTATTGAAAATTATTTCTAGAAGCTCCAATTTTGATTGTAGCATAATATATAATATTCTTAGTATATCAACTTTCTTGGATGACATTAGTAGTCATCATGATAGGTATAGGAACCTTATGATAAGGGAATTAAATACCTTTGAAGGTTTTGAAGAGTTCCACATTCCTCCTATTTTGAAGGAGGGATAGATCAAGCCTTGCAAGGAGTGGAGGTCAAATTTTGCTAACATTCTCACTCCTATGTGTAATAAGATAAATAAAAATGGAAAAGTAGATACAAAGCAGCTAAACCTAAGTATGGATTTACTCTCCAAGCTAGAGTACATGATAGGTTTTTCTATCATGGTACAAGTTTTAATAGGTGATGACTACAAGGCACATATAGTTAAGGTTAATCAATTTCTCCCAACTAGAGGTGACATGTCAGTGGCACATGATGAAGATAAAGAGAAGGATGGTGCATAGATTTGAGTTGTGTTTCAATCTTTCATCACCAACCAGCATAAATGCGACATCAACAAATAAGGATGGGAATGTTAGAAATGTCTTGTCACCACCAAGGAGAAATTGAAGAAATCAAATCTATACACCACTGTAAATGCTCCAAAATATCTCCAACAACTTTTTGAGCAATTACTCCTTGTGTATAAATGTATTTTGTCCTTTTCTAACAATGTTACCGCTTAGATTTTTTCTTTTAGTGAATTAAGTGGTGAATGGAGTTTTTTGCTTGTTGCTTCCCTTGTGTCTATAAAAGGGAATTTTGAACCTCATTCTTCGGATTCAAGTCCTCAAGTTTTGGTGTTCTCTGTATAGTTTTAGCTTTGTCCATTTAGGCCTTCTAAAGTTTCAAAAAAGAGATGATGTAATTTTTCTCTATAATAAAAACAAACAACTCACTATTGTTGATTACAATTGCATGCCATACTATTATTATCTCCACGATGTAATACAATGTCTTTTGAATCTCAATGATCAAGGATTATTCATGGTTCTCACCCCACATATGCTGTGATGAATGTTTGATTGTTAGCTTCTATTCAAGTAATAGATTAAATTTTCTTCCATTGAGATCATTGATATTGTAGTTACAGTAGGGATGTTAAAGAAGATTATGTTAGGATAGGTGACATTAAAAAAACTATCCTAAGTTGATTTATGTGTCTCCATATTCTTTAGAAAGTGTTCTAGGGGACATGAGGGATAAAATATTTATTAATTTTTTTCCTATGACAAATTATAATGACATTCAAAGAGGTGGACTCATTATGGTGGTGGTTACTAAGCATCACAAGAGAACATTCCTCTTGGGTGTCCAACTTTTTGGGTTGGGACCACTTAAATGTGTATGTCCTTGCATGTTATTTGCATGCTCTTGCATGGTTGGGAGCCCAGGTGTGCATGATGGTGCATGATCTTGCATGTAGCCATTGGAGCCATCAGAGAGTTATGGAGCACTCGAGTTTGACCAATTCCTATTGGTTGTAAGTTAGGTGCCCATGTGAAGGCCATGAGATAATTTAATATTTTATTCCATGTTTATGGGATGTCCACTAAGGTGGGCGTGGGTTTTTCCAGGTGATTTTTCTTGCTGTTTTGGGATATCATTTGTGGTATTCTCTCCCACAAGCTTCTATATATTGGAGCCTTTGGACGGTGGTTTTGGATGAGTTCTTTGCAGGTTGTTAGGATGACGAAGTGCTGCTGGATTGTAGAGAGGATTGGTGTATTGATGTACTTCCTTGAAGATAATACAAACATTGGATCTCTTTGGGTGTGGAGTTTTTTCCTGCAAGGGTTTCTCCATGTATATCTTGTGTTGATGACTTGTGGTATTGTAGATTTTTCTTTCATTGTTGAAATTGTCAATCACTTTTAATCATTTTATGGTAATCTTGTAAACATTATTTTAGATTTGCAACCACATATTTAAGTTCATATTGCTGCAAGTTATACCTTGATTTCCAACAGATTAGTAGTATTTTATTTTTATTGGTTTCTCATTACAAGGCAATGAGGCTATTAGAAGCCATTGAGTTAGTTTATTGTGGGAGAGAATTACTTCATCTTTTGAATCTGTAATGGATAAGGTAGTTATTTAGTTAATCCATAAAACTCAAATTAGTGTTGAATCGATTTAAAATTTAAAATATATATCTTTACTATTATTTGTTTGTAGTTATGCTCATTCCATAGTATCAAAAGATACATAGCTAGTATAGGGTTTTGAAGATGATTTAGCCAATCAAGCTCATCCTCTAAAAAATTATCAGTGTGAAGAATATAGTCTATTTTGGCATCATTGTAAGATTTTCTATAATTTAAATGATGTTTTGCAAAGGGGAAGCCACCTTGGTTTTGTAGAACCTAAATTATAGAGGAGAAATAGTATAAAATAAATCTCTTGTTTGTTGGCCATTGACCTAGGATTCTTAATCATATGATAGAGCTAATCCTTAGTGAAACCTGGACAATCATTTGGAAACACCAACATAATATAGGATAATTAACAATTTATTTCACCCTTTATAGGCCCTTTTTAAACTATAAATTAAGGTTACAAATCTAAAGTACATAATTTTTTTTATGATACTAGACTTTGTGATATTGATCAACACATTCTCTCCTCTCAATCTCTACAATTCTAACCTATATGTTCTAGGTGATCCTCTTTAGTCATACTAAAATCATAATGTTTAAAAATAGATCCAGATAAACAATAAAAAATTACCCAAATATGGCTTCAATACCATATTAATCAATCTTATATTGTGTTATGCATGTTAATCAACCCGAAGGACACAACCAACCACTCATACAATCCTTCTTTTGTCTCAAGAACAATTTATTCCATTCATTTCCTTATCTTACTCTTATTTGGTGATAGCAACTCTTCAAATCTATCTTGCTAAAATACTTCATTCCACTTAAACGACCATCAAATTATCAAACCTAGGTAATGGAAATATGTACTTAATTATGATCTTATTTATTTATCTTGAATTTGTACATAGCCTTCACTCACCTCTTTTATTTGGGACTCAAAATTTCTCTAATCAAACCCTTCTTTAACAATTCTTGTGCTTGTCTATTCAACTCTTCATTTTTTGCTAACATCATTCTATGTGCATACTCATTTGGAAAACTCACTTTTGGAATCAAATGCACATGATGATCGATGCTCCTCATTAGTGGTAATCAATTCGGTATATTATCTAATATTACATTACCATATTTTGTTATTAATTTTGAAATGTATGTTTGCATCTCCTTACCTTCATACATGTTATTGCATGCTCTAGGAATCAACACATAACATAAATTTTCATACCTTAGACTATCTAAAAACTTCCTACCACCCACCAAATAAACTTTGATATTACCACATATTTTCCTTTCAATATTTTTCAAGGCACTCCAAATATGTCTTTCATCATCATGCATCAAAGTGTAAGTATTTTCCCTAATATTATTTATAGCCATTCTATCATATTGCCAAGGTATCCCTAACAATAAATGCACACATCCATTAGCATAACATCACATAACACCTCATCATGATATGATCCTATTTTGAACTTAACAAGGCATTTCTTACTTACCAACACCTAATTTTTTTTTGTAACCATGAAATTATGTATTAAGTAGGATGCTCCATCCTTTCTAACTTCAAAATAATCTCTTTTGACATTAGATTATTAGTACTACACTATCAATGATAACTTTACAACACCTAACTTCAATCTTGTATATTGTTTTAAACATACTTGTTCTTTGCATTGGTTCATCTCTATCAACACCATCATGTTTCAAAAAAATCTCTTCATCAACCCTAGCTATTGATTCAATTGATTTTTCATCTATGTGTGTAATTCTTGTACTTCCTTTAGGTCTTTCAATATTAGTTCCTTTATATTGGGAACGCTCAAATTTTTTACACCCTTCAACTCTGCATTTGAAACAAGTTTCTCTAAAGGATCTTCCACCACATGTTCCATATCTTCCTCTACCCCATTGATATCCATCAAATATTTCATTGCAATATGAATTGTCACCCCCTTTTGCTTCAATGTCCTCATTATAATGTTATCTACCAATGTCTTGGTGTCTTTCTTTCTAAAATCAATTGCATATTCCTTTTTACTTAGTTGTCTCAGGGTATGTGCACAAACATGGGGGACCAAAAAGTGGGTTTGACCACTTTTGGGTGTATTTTTTGTGTGTATTATAATGCTTTCATGTTATGGCTTCCATAACAGAAAAATAAATCTTTTTCAAAATGTGAGTGTGTTATAATAGGCTCATGTTTTAACTTTCTTTAAAAACTACCAACCCTTGAGGTAAGATATGTCTTGGGTATCCAACTCAAAGGGTTGGAATTGCACATCATTGCCCAAAGATGTGTTTTCTACAAAATATAGAAAAAAAACTAAATGTTAAGCATGCTCTCCATCAGGTTTGCACATTTTTTTATGTTGATTTGAAAAATGACACAACAATGTCAAGCTCTCCCTTACCTTTCTAACCATATAATTTTTTCTACATTTCAAATATGTTAATTTTTTGATCTTCAATGTGTTTTTGATAAGGTAAGCAAGGTTTTGAAAGGACCAAGAACCTTTTACAGAGCTAAGAAAAGTACATTTCCAAACAAAAAAGTCACAAACTTTGCCAACAAACAGAAAAACAACACCAACAAAAACTCCACAGTACTCAGCAGGAACACCAACAACACCTGGTCACCAAAGTAGGCATGACAGAACACTCAAAACCAACAGTCCAAAGTCAAAGACAACCAGTGGAAGCACCACCGTAACACAATAGAAACACAACCAACTCCTAGTCACTAGATAATCAGGAGCGATAGAACACTTAGGACCAACATCAGTCCTAAGTCAAAGGTAAAGAAACATCAAAGGCCAAGAGCCAAAAGGAACTAAACAACAAACCACCAGAAGCAAACCAGGTTCCCAACTCAAAACACTGACTCCACCTCAATAGGAGACAATAAAGGGGAAAATAACTAGGCAACAAAGGCACCAGGAACTACTCAAGCTTCCCAAGACTCTTCACCTTAATAGAAGAGTACACCAGCAAAGCAAAGCATAAGACAACCAAAGGCCCATTGTAGCACCACCAACCCCCTGTAGCCAAATCAATCTATACCACCATTGATCTTCAATGTGTTTTTGCTAGTGTCTTCCCTTTTTTCTGAAAACCTATGTATATTATTTTTTGTGTCATTTTTTATTCATTCTCCCAATTTGAAGAAAATTATATTTTAACATTCTAGAATCCATTCTAGACACATCTAAGAAAAATAAAAAATGAATTTTGATTAGTTTTCAAAGAAAGGGGGAGCATGCTCAAATTTTTATTTTTTAGGATGTGTCTACTTTGAAAATTAGTAAAAATTCATATATTCATTAAAAAACTAGGCATAAACTACATGATGTTAGGTAATTTTCATTGAAGTAATTTGTCAAATCCTTAAAAAAAGCATATTTTAGGGGGAGCATGTTGAATTCTATGTTACATTTTTTGACAAAAATAGGGGCACTTTGTGTGCTGCCCTCCTCCCCTATTTGAACTTTTTAATATCCACCATTTTAAAAATAGTATTTTAGAAACTAGATTCTGAGTACTACGAATCTTGTTCTTGTCACATCTTCAAATTTTTAGAATGAATATCTTTAGTTTCTCATCTAAGATCAATTCTATTGATTTAAATAAAAAGATGACCACTTTTGACCCCCTTTTGGCCCTCCATTTCCATGCACATACCCTTCATTTGAAACCTTTAATTCAATTTATTCTCCACCATCATTACAAATTTATATGTTTCTTTAACTATCTACAATCTTACCATGCTCAATTCTTCTTGGATGGATTCTCTCAATCCATTTTTGTATCTTTCCACTTTTTATTGGTTGTCTTCATTATGTCAATCCATAATTTTCATTCTATGAAATTATTCAATATAATCTTTCACATCTTGCTACCTTAATTTTTGTAATCTTTTCAATAAATCTAATTGATTGTTTGCAAGTATAAATTCATTTTTCAACTTATATCTTAGTAATTTCTAATGGTACTTCTCTCCACCATATTGAAACATGTCCTTTCAATTTTGTCTTAGAATATCTAACCTTTTTAGAATATAAAATTTCTTCATACTAATTTTTTTCTTTTAGATAATTTATCCAATATATCAAATTTTCTAGATTCAAGTTGCCATAATAACTAGAAATATTCATTCTTGGTCTCTTATCAATTTTTGGAATGACTTTCAACATCTTTATGTGACATATATTTTCTTTTCATTTTTCTTCCACAACTAGTTCAATATTTGGTGCATTCTTTGGTACATATCTTCGTCTATTTTCTTTTAGTATTTGTCTATGGGTATAACCACCTAAGATTAAGAAGGCCAAAAGGATAATATGACAAATATTCTATTATATTGAAATGATGAAAATGATACAAGATTCATGATTAGATGCTTATATGAGTGCAACAAGTGTCTACATATAGGATACACCACCAAAGATGTGAATACACAACCAACATGGGATAAAGGAGAAAGTGCACATGTGTAGTAGAAGTCTCCACCAAACTAAGAAAGTACAAGTCACATGTTGTAAGTGTATATTACATCTTAGTAGATGCCTATTGATATGCAAAGGAGATATTAGCTATTCGAGTAGATATCTACCTAATTTTAAGTTTATCCTAGATATTATGTACATAATAAAGTAAAGAAGTTAAATGTAAGAAAACTAAAATGTACTGGAACCTCCATACGCATAGCTTAGGTGAGTAGGAAATATGGATAGATGGGTCACAACTAATATGTGGCCATGTTAGGTACCCATGTACAAAATGTATCCCTCAAAGAATCATGAAGGATAAGAACTCATGGGAGGAAAAAGTTCTCTAGAAAGAAGTTTCCATCCAAGAAAAGAGAGAGAACCCTCCTCAAATAGAGAGACAATAAAAAGACCATGCAACTCCCTAAAAGTGTAGACTATTTAGAAAATGGTAGAAACTCAACTCTAAATATTGAAGAGGATCCAGGATCACCAAACAATGTTACTCCCCTTGGGAATAAACAAGGCCCAAACTGTATACAAGGTATCTTCTCATTTGTGATGGTAATATGATGGAAGAAAACATATAAGAGATGCTCAAAGGTCACCATGATAGTGCCAAAAGGTGCCAAACTCAAATTACGAGTCTTAAGCTTAACTAAAGAAAGTGACAATCTAGAACCATGCAAAAAATGAAGAATAATAGGAACCAAAGATGAAGAGATAAAAAATATGATGAAACAACAATTGAAGATGCTATGAATGTTTTCAATTATCTCCTCCAAGTCTACAATATAGGAGTCACAAAACAATCCTAAAAGGTTCAAGCACTTATCCTAAGGAGCCATCTTTGGAAGATGATAAATATGATCCTTCTGCACTAAGTCATTAGAAATTAGGGATGAAGCAATGGGAGACTTGGTTGAAGTAGAAAATGATGGATTTGGAATGTTAGAAAATGTCTTTAAAACCTTAGTCAATTAAAGGACTTGATGGTTTAGATGACCTTATTGTATCTCCTGAAAAGTGTCCACATCAATAGAAGGAACATCAAGAACAATTTGCAAGAGGTTTAAATTCTAGATTGATCATTTACCTCCCCAACTACAATAATATCATTGCTCTACAAGTCTTGAATAATCATAAAATCTAGATTGAACTCAACAATCTTACCTATCATGTTATGTGTAATCTAATAGATAGAAAACATATTAGTTGGAAATGAAGGTACACAAAGGACATCATTGAGTGATCAATTGTCCATGTCAATAGACTCTATCCCATAAACACACATATATGTGTTGTTTCCCATTAGAATACAAGGTGTGGATTAAATCTCAAAAGAACAAAACATAGTCTATGATGAAGCCATATGATGTCAAACTCTGAAAGCAAGGATTCATTTCCCTAACTTAGAACATACAATAGAAACTAGTGTCTTGATCTCCTATTTCTCTAACTATGAAGAAGAAGACATTCCCTAACATAGTTGAAGACAATTTGATATGTTTTTTTAAAGATACTTGACTTGTCAATTTGTTTTACATAACACTAATGCTCATCATGCCCAAGTTTATTCCAATTTGTACACTTGGGATTTCCTTCCTAGATAATTCCCTTGAGGAGGGAGAATTTTATAATTTAATTATGCTATTCCTTTCTTTATGTAGTCATGGATGAAGGGTCTAGTTTAAAATTATCAAACGACGTAACCAACACAACAAAGATCTCAATAGATTCACACAATATAGATGAAATAAAACAATAGATGAATGTAACAATTATTTTATTGATTCACAATTTGAGATATATCAACAATCTTTTTCACAAGGGGTTACAATAAAATTGGACCTCAATTTCCAATTGAAATTACAAGCACAAATAACTTGTAGATATCCAATTACAATCCTTTGAGCTAGTATGTAATATATATGATGCTCTTAGATTTTACAATTCTCTTAATTTGTTGTTAAAATTTTTAATTTTAACTTAATTTCCTTCCAAAGTAGAGTGAAGGATGCTTTAGCAGCAAGTGTTAGGAAATAAGATGCTATATGTGAACTAATAAGGTGGTACAATGTTCAATGCACATGGGAATGTGTAGAAGGATTTTCCTTAGATGAATGTGGTATGATGTAAGCATTATAACTCAATGTGGTCCTAACATGAGCTTCCCTATGATCAATAAGTTTGTCTATGCCTCCAAATGTTGATGCAAATTCAATTGTTTGGCACACTGTTCAATCAGGTCCTCCTTAAGAAACTTGACAAGTCTCATTATATTAATAAATAATTATAACACTTGTAATTGACGTGGCATGCTATAGTATGATGCATTGAAGTTTTGATATCAATTTAAAGGCTCTAGGATCAAATGCAATATTATACTACAAGATTACCATCTAGAACTACAATGTGCTAAAATTGTGACTAAAACAAATAAGTCTTTAAAGTATGATGACTATGATTTTATTTGGAAACCTACAAAATAAAACAAACATGAAAGAAAACATGTTTAGATGATGCAAGATTGCTTTTGCACCTTAGATGCTCCTACTCAAGATGTCTTTTATTTTATTTCTTTAAAATATTTCTAGCCATGATCCTTTAGAGAGCCTCTCATTTTAAAACTATTGCCACTCTAAACACTAATGAAATGCCCCATTTAGCTCTCCCAACCACCTACAAACCTTGGTCTCATTAGTATCAATTTATAAATTATTTCATCATGTGCATAATTTGTTAGAATTGTGAAAAATAAATACACCTTCCATGCAAGAGAGTTGAAAATAATAATATACAATATCATCAATAAGAAAAAGCTACAAAATGAACCTCAAGAATCTTCAAGGAAAACAAGAGTCCTCAAAGGTTGAGAGTTCTATCAAAGGCATGATAATACAATAAGGGTTGAGTGCTATATAGGAGCAACCCTAAATGATAAAGAAATTAGATTATGACAAGAGTTAGCATCTCATGCAATGAGACATAATGATCTAATAGTAGCTCTTTAGTTAACATAGAAAATTACTCCTAAGTTTAGCTTAAGTGCATGAGAATAAATTAGACTAATAATTAATTTAAAGATTAATTAATTATTAGCTAATGCATGATTACTTTAACATAATTTTATAATACCTTGAATTATAATGCAATATAAATTGTGATTTTATTTTACATATATAGATGCTATGCTTCTCTCTAACATTAATCTATAAACTTCATAATGCGATTTTTTCAAATGCTATACAAATCTACTAATTTTTAAAGATTAATTAGTTGAAGTTTCTATTGGGGCCCCACCTTTGATATCAAAGGTGTTTATTCATAGGACCCACATTCCATACAATTTATTTGTGGGGATACCACTTTAACCAAAGCTACAATGCAAAAAATATGCTCCTCCTACTATTCACTTCCTATCTCTTCTCGGAAGGCATACGTTCCTCCTCTCTTTTTTCTCCCTCCTACATTTCTTTAGTGTGCTCCTATACCTTGAATGCTTCTCATCCAATGTGCTCCTCCAACTTGAATGCTATCATTTCTCTCCTACATTTTTCCTTTGATGTTCTCCTCCAACATGCTATTCTAGCTTAAACACTATCTCCTCCTATCTACTCTTGTAGGGTATCTACTCCTTTGCCTTCCTCTTGTGTTTCTTCCAGCATGCTCCACCAACATCACCTATGGGACTATGACAATATCTACCAATTGGAGTGGGCGTTTCACTTTAACACTAAGAAATCACTTAGAGAGATTTAAACCTTAGTCTCCAACATGCAAACCAAATGGTCCTACCAACTAACCACAACCCATTTGACACTATGTATATCTGCCAATTACAACACAACTACAAATGTAATCTTTTTACTTCTTCATATATAAACTATAATAGTTTATTTCTAATTGCAAACAAATAGATTGAAATCAAATTAATTAAAAATATTTATGAGTTCATAAACCTATTAGCTATCTCATCAATCAAAGGGATGTGAAGTTACATTAGAAATAACCATAGATGAGACAAAATCTACATACATTTATATAAAATTATGTATCGAATCTAGAATGTGTAATTTAATCTCAAATGGTCAACTTGACATAAAAAAAATAATACAACTAATCCAAACAAAAGAACTATATAAAATGGCAAGGGTAATTGTGAGCCCTCCTCTCCCAATTCCTACCACTCGAGCCTCCTTCCATTTTCTTGAAGTGTTCCTCACCTTTTTTCCTTCCCCAATTCTCCACCTCCTCCTCTAGCTTTTCATTTCATACATATACAAGTTTCATGGAAACAATTCAATGAAATGTCCATTTTATCATAAAACAGGTCTTTGACAAATACCCCTATATTGTATATAAGCAATAATCATCATTGCACTGTATGCATCTAATTTTAGAAAGCCAACAACAAGGTCCAGATTGTCAAATGCTCAAAACACAAAAAATGAAAAAAGCAAAACGAAAACAAAAAAACTTTCTAGAAACCAAAAATAAAACCTTGTCCCTTCATTATTTTGTAGGTTTGATATGGTGCACATTATTGTAGTTCAAGCCTACTTTTTAGATTGCTTCATTTAGCATCACCAATAATCTCCGCAAGAACATAGTCCTTGTTTAAAATGATGGAAATGTTTTGCATCTCTCACAACAAATTTTCTTTCAACAATCTTGGAGATAAATTTCGTTGCAGTGTGATAATCAACACATACTCTTAACAACTCTAATAGTTGTTCCAAGGGGCATGTTTAACAATCCAAATACAATTGCCAACTTTTCACTATGGTGGCAGAGAAATAATTATTTTTTATTCCTCTTCCACAGCATTAAGTACATGTCTTAGAATCTAGAAAATACCCTGTTACTTTTTATGGTGGCATAGATCTCCTGTGTTTGTGGATGTCATCTGTCTTCTACACAAAAAGCATGTACCATTTTATGGCATTCAATCCAACTACATCCAGGGATTTTTTCAATTCCTCTATCTTTCATCAATCTCCGTACCATTTGAGCCTCATCCCACCTACCCGCTTCTGCATAAATGTTTGAGAGGAGGACATAAGTCGCAGCATTTTTAGGATCCAGATCGAGAAGCAGCATTGCTGCAAATACTCCTAAGCCTATATTCATGTGTGATCTGCAGGCACCAAGAAAACACATCCACACAAGCACTACAGGTTTAACTGGCATCTTAATGATAAAGTTTAGTGTGTGCTCAAGATAGCCAGCACGGGCAAGAAGGTCAACCATGCATACATAATGATCAACTGTAGGTGTAATGCAATAAGGGTTACTCATGTGGTTGAAATATGTACAGCCTTCATCCACTAAACCTGCTTGGCTACATGCACATAGAACACAAGCAAAGGTTACAATGTCAGGACATGTTCCAGAGTGCTTCATTAATTCAAATATTTTGAGAGCATCCTTGCAAAATCCATTTTGTGCGTATCCTGCAATCATTGCAGTCCATGAGATGACATCTCTTTGAGGCATCCTGTCAAACAGTTCACGTGCCTTGTCTATGATTCCACATTTTGCATACATGTCTATCAGAGCATTTCCAACTATAATATCTGACAACAAACCCCCTACCATTATGCTTTGATGGATGTCCATACCCTGTTCCAAAGCTCCCATTTTGGCACAGGCAGGGAGAACGCTGGCAAAGGTTGTGGAGTCTGGCTTTACACCTGCCAATTGCATTTGCTTGAATGTTTCTAAAGCATTTTCAACAAATCCATTTTGTGCATATCCTGCAATCATTGCAGTCCATGAGATGACATCTCTTTGAGGCATCCTCTCAAACAGTTCACGTGCCTTGTCTATGATTCCACATTTTGCATACATGTCTACCAGAGCATTTCCAACTATAATTTCTGACAAAAATCCCCTTTCCACTATGCTTTTATGGATGTCCATGCCCTGTTCCAAACTTCCCATTTTGGTACAGGCAGGGAGGATGCTGGCAAAGGTTGTGGAATTCGGCTTTACACCTGCCAATTGCATTTGCATGAAAGTTTCTAAAGCATTTTCAGGAAATCCATTTTGCACATATCCTGAAATCATTGCAGTCCATGAAATGATATCTCTTTGAGGCATTCTGTCAAACAGTTCACGTGCCTTGTCCATGATTCCACATTTTGCATACATGTCTAGCAGAGCATTTCCAACTATAATATCTGACAGAAAACCCCCTACCATTATGCTTTGATGGATGTCCACACCTTGTTCCAAAGCGCTTATTTTGGCACAGGCAGGGAGGATGCTGGCAAAGGTTGCAGAGTCTGGCTTTACACCTGCCAATTGCATTTGCTTGAAAGTTTCTAAAGCCTTTTCAACAAATCCATTTTGAGCATATCCTGCAATCATTGCATTCCACGAGATCACATTTCTTTGAGGCATTCTGTCAAACAGTTCACGTGCCTTGTCTATGCTTCGACATTTTGCATACATGTCTACGAGGGCTGTTGCAACTACAACATCTGACAGAATTTCCTTATCCTTTATGCTTTGATGGATGTCCATACCCTGTTCCAAGGCTCCAATTTCGGCACAGGCAGAGAGGATGCTGGCAAAGGTTGTGGAGTCTGGTTTTACACCTGCGAATTGCATCTGCTTGAAAGTTTCTAATGCCCTTTCAACAAGACCATTTTGTGCATAACCTGTAATCATTGCAGTCCATGAAAACACATTTCTTTGAGGCGTTCTATCAAACAATTCACGTGCCTTGTTTAAGCTTCCACATTTTGCATAC
Organism: Sequoia sempervirens; assembly: GCA_007258455.2. Classification (NCBI taxonomy): domain Eukaryota; kingdom Viridiplantae; phylum Streptophyta; class Pinopsida; order Cupressales; family Cupressaceae; genus Sequoia; species Sequoia sempervirens. The sequence goes on from VDFB02256074.1 coordinate 60,643, forward strand.
ATGTCTATCAGGGCAGTTGCTACTACAACATCAGACAAACCTCCTCTATCCTTTATGCCCTGATGGATATCCATGCCCAGTTCCAAAGCTCCCATTTTGGCACAGGCAGGGAGGATGGTGGCAAAGGTTGTGGAATTTGGCTCTACACCTGCCAATTGCATATGCTTGAAAGTTTCTAAAGCCTTTTCAACAAATCTATTTTGTACATATCCTGCAATCATGGCATTCCATGAAACCACATTTCTTTTAGCCATTCCGTCAAACAACTCACGTGCCTCATCAATGCTTCCACATTTTGCATACATGTCTACCAGGGCAGTTGCAACTACAACATCTGACAAAATTCCTCTATCATTTATACGTCGATGGATGTCGATACCCTGTTCCAAAGCTCCCATTTTGGCACACGCTGGGAGTACGCTGGCAAATGTAAACTGATCGGGTTGGAAACCCGTTTGTTGCATATGGTGAAACAGTGTGACTGCCTCGTGAGGATACCCATGTCTTCTGTACGCTGCAATAATCGTATTCCAGGAGACGATGTCTGGTTCTTTCATGTGGTCAAAGACTTTTCGAGCATCCCCCAAACTTCTGCACTTGACATACATGTAAATAAGATGATTGTGAAAAGTTGTGCTTGTAGCGAAGGGAAATCGCCTGTGAGCGATGAGAGAGTGAACCTTTCTCCCTTGTGAAAGCGCGTTCTTGAGAATACAAGTCCGCAATATATGGAGACATGTAGAGCAGTCCTTAGGAGGGTTGTGTGTAGTAAGCAGAATGTGCAGAGCCTCCAACATAATGTTGTGAGATTGAGATGAGTTGTGGATGGCAATGGCATTTTGTGATTGTAATTGGAGCGCAGAAAATATGCAGTGCGATTCAGTCTACATTGTAAGATTAGTGAATAAACTGTTCAGTGTAATTGGGAATGCAATTTGAGTTTTATTGGCAATGCATAAATACAACAGTTGTCATAGATGTTGAAAGCAGAGAAAGAATTTATATTACTCGGACGTAGTGTTACAGAAAGCGTCTAAATTGCAGAAGATTTTTGGGTTACACTAGGTAAATGAAGTAAAAACGGTAAATACAAAAATAATCAAATTGATGTGTTCATATAGCTTTGTTATTTTTATATTTGAAATTTTGCATAATATTGAAATATGTATATTAATTTTTTAATTTTTGATAAAATGGTCTTCATATTTTTATTATGAATTTTTGTTTTAAAAAAAATAAATTTTGATTTTAATTGTATTAATTTTATATTTTAATATAAATAATAACATCTATGTAATATAGTTTTATAATAAAAAAATATTTTATTTAATCATTTAATAAAATGTCATTTTACAAATAAAATAAATAAAAATAGAATTATTTTAAATTTATTTATTGTGCAATGAGCATGTTGATAAGTATTTGTATTTAGTTTTGTGGTATAATAAAGCATGAGATCCTAAAGTAATGCAAACTTTTTATTTCTTTTTGAACATGGTGTACTATACAAATGCCACATAACAAGGAGTTGGAGCACATGGCTAGCTAAAATTCTTAGGTAAGTAAGGTTGTCAATGCTTTGAGGTGATCCTCCTCCCTTCTCTTGAGTGAGATGCACACACTATCTTACATCCTAACAAATAGCTAAAGGCTAATGAAATATGTAGATCCACCAAGCGTTAGACTCAAGAGGTTATAGTGAACACCAAAACTTGACAATCAACGTCTTTGATGTTGGATGATGCTCTCTCAAGTGTAAGATCTTAGGATTTAAGGATTGTCAAAGGCCACACTATCTTGAGTGGGGATAGGCAATGAGTGCAACAAGTAACTAAAATAATTGGCATAAGATATGGGTTATGTGGATCCCAACATGGGCCAACCAATCAAACTTGACAACAACAAACATGACAAATTAGGTGGTTTATTATTGATTTTGTAGACAATAGCAACAAATTTCCTAATCTCTCCATTGACAAGACTTGCAACAAGCCATAAATCGGAAGTTAGCATAGCCTACTACCTAACCCACAAGAGAATTGTGGAAGGAAATTGCTCATCCTTGAGATTAATTGTAGATCTCCCTCTTGTAGGTATTCAACAATACACCATGCAACTAACACCCACAATGATTTTAGCATTTTTTTTTTATGTAGAGCAATGAAGTCATTTGTTTGAAACGAATGTGTAGAGGTCTAGAATGCAACCTACATATTTTTACTAAGGGATCTATCAATCAATGTATGCCATAAGTAGCTCCTAAATATAAAGTTTTGGCTCTATATTTTTATTATTAGCAAGAAGGTTACAAAATTTAGGTTGTTTATTGACCACCTTGTTGACATAAGAAGACATTATTTAATATAACAACCAAGTTAAATTTTGAACATAGTGTTGTCCTAAATGAAGCCCCAACATACATTGGAATGTCATCAATAGGTGAAAGTTGACCAAAATCACCAAAATATTATTTTATGCATTCAAATCTAAAGTTTACACTAAGTTTAAGGAATATAAAATCTTAGTTATATAAAAAAAGATTATAAGATATGGGTTTTGAGATATGAAAATGGTGGTAAATATTGCTCTAGGGAATTTGATGAATTTTGTAAGCATGCAGGTATTTCTAAGTTGGAGACTACACCTTGCACTCCCCAATAAAATGGGATAGTAGAAAGAATGAACAAAACCTTAATGGAGAGAGCTAGAAGTATGCTAAGTGATATACAACTAAATTGGTGCTTTTGGGTTGAGGGTGTAAGCACATGTTATTTGATTAATAGATCTCCTTGTTGAGCTCTTATTGATAAAACTTCCTATTAAGTGTCGATAGGTAAGAAGTCTTCAATTTCACATTTAAGGATACTTAACTTTGTGAGGATTATATTTATATGCGCTAAGAAAAGTAATCTAAAATGGATCCATAAGCTTAGAAATGTATCTTTGTTAGTTACAATAATAATATTAAAGGTTATGAGATTTGGAATCCTCCAAACAATAAAATAATAGTTTTTAGATATATGACTTTTAGGGATTTTAGAGCTTATTTAGGTGAAGAAGAACCGAAAGAAATAAAAAGAACATAAATAGTGCACTAAGAATAAAAAATGGAAAAGAAATAAGATGCACATGTGGAAGATAAGTTAGATTTATTAGAGGATGGAGAAGAAGAGGGTTAAGATGAGAGTTAGACGAGGATGTGTAAGATGATCACATAAAAGAATAAAAGGCATAACCTATTAATCCTAGCTTGAGGATATCCACAAGACAATATAATCTAGTTGATAGGTATAGCCCACTAGTTTTTTGTTTTGTATTTAGTTTTTTAGTACTAATGATGAACCTAGATATTTTAAGGAGGCTCTCTCTTTAGAGGATAGCGAGTCTTGGATGTATGCCATACAAGAGGATATGATGGCCTTTTACATTTGTGAAATCTAAGATATTATTAGTTTTCTCGAGGGAATAAATCCCATTGGTTGCAAGTGGGTGTATAAAAAGAAAATTAATGTGGACGGTTGATTAGAGAAGTATGGGGCTAGACTTGTGGCCAAGGGCTACTCCTAAATATAAAGACTAGATTTTAGTTAAAATTTCTCTTGTTGTCAAGGTATCTCCTATTAGATTCTTTTTATATTGATGTAACTAGTGATTTTGAGATTGATAAAATAGAGTTAAAATTTCTTTCTCCTTAGGAAAATCATAAGGAGGATATTTATATATGATATTTTAAAAAAATTATCTTGAAAGGGAAGTAAAATTTCTTTCTCCTTAGGAAAATCATAAGGAGGATATTCATATATGATATTTTAAAATTTTTATCTTGAAATGGTCATTGTATGGTCTAAAACAATAATCTAGGATGTGGTACCAAAAATTTGATGCTTTTTCACTAAGTTTGGGTTTAGTTAGGTGCAAGGAAGATCACTATGCTTATGTTAATATTATTGATGGTTAGATTCTAATAATTATCTCGTATATGGATGGTGTTTATTTATTAGTAATAACAAGATGATGATGAGGGAGCTCAAAAATCAAATTTCTAGAAAATTTGACATGAAGGACTTGGGGGCTATAAAGTATATTCTTGGGATGGAGATTATCATAGATTAGGTGCATATAAATATTTGGTTGAGTTAGAATAAGTATTTGAATACCATTTTATGATGATTTAGTATGCATGATTATAAACTATAATTCCATTTCATATGGGTACTAATCATACTTTAGACGTGTCCTAAATTAGATGACGATTTTGATGGGATTTCTAACACATTTTATGCTAGTTTGATGTATGCAATGGTTTACACTAGACCAAATACTACCCAAGCAATAGGAGTTTTGAATATATTTATGTTTAGCCTTGATAAAGAGCATTGGAATTTTGGTAAAATTATATTTAGCTATTTGAATGAAACTTTTGATAATCCTAATTGTGTTATCATGCTAATGATGGTGTGGACAAGTCATTAAATAGATAGGGATTTTTTGATACAAATTGGTAAGTGGCTTGGATAGTTGAAGGTCTTCTAGTGGCTATGTGTTTTCTATGTTTGGAGTTTTCGTGAGTAGGATGAGTAAAATAATTTGTAATCATTTTTCCCAACACCAAAGTAGAATATATGTCTACTAAACATGCCTCTAAGGAGGTAGTTTGGCTATGGAGACTTTGTATGGGCATTACTTTTTATGTAGGATTATTCGAAAAGGATGTGATAGTAAAAGTGATATTTATTTGGATAGGAATTCCATGCATCATGCTCGTACTAAGAATTTTGATGTCCAATATCACTTTGTGCAAGAAATGATTTAGAATAGTAAGGTCTTATTAGAGAATGTTGCTACTATGGACAATGTTGTAGATGTGATTACAAATGCAATGACCATGGATAATCTCTCTTGGTGTAGAAAGGCCATGGGCCTTAATTATTATACTTAATTATATTTACATATTTATCATGGATGTGTTTAGAATATATAATGTCAAGTGGGAGAATTTTAATATTAAGATACCATTATCTTGCAATCCTATGTATATTTTATGTGTCTCCAACACTCTTGAAAAGTGTCCCTAGACACCTAAGATTTAATCAAAAAATAGTTTGTAATTAATATTCCTCAAGAATATTATAATTAGTTGTTTTAAGCATTCATGAAGGAGGTGTAATTGGTAATGGTGGTTACAAAACTATTTTTAGTAAATTTCTCAATTTAGGCATGGGAAATAAATAATGGAGTTTCTTGCATGTTGTTGGTAGGTCCCATATGACTTGGGTGATTATTTTGGATGCCCACATTGAGATATGGTCCATTATGGAGTTATAGGTCAAAGATGCCATCTATGATTGATATGTAGGTTATTTTTTGATTCAAGGCTCATTGGGAGTTCCATTTACCATTCTCAAATGATACTCTTGATTTTGGATGTGATATTTTTTGTCATTTTATCATTGATTTTATGGAAAACTATTTTAGGAAAATATTTTTGGTATTCCTCTCCCACTTATCTATGAGTTAGAGGCATGAAATAGTAGTTTAATAAGTTTATTTAATATATGCACAACTATTGCCAAAGTGTTGTCAAAGTGAAGAGATTGTTAGTCTATTGAATGTATCTCTTTATCAAATATTAATACACACTTTTCTTTTATCATGTGGATTTTTTCTTGAAATAGTTTTGTTGGTGTTTTTAATATACCAAGTTAATTTCACAAAATAGCCTATGGAATTGCCATCTTCCAATGGTTATCTAATTGGAAGGATTGGCCAATGAATGAGTGAAAGCCTAGAAAGGCTTTCCTCCTGCACTTTGGGCTCTGCAAAACCCAGGAGGGTGATTCCACACAATGTATTCAAGATCCTCTGTGCCAATTAACCTTGTACATTGTAAATAATAGACAAGCCCTACACATAATTGATTGTAAATTCAATAGATGCAAATATCTAGCAAATCCTTTACATATTAATCATTTCAAAAGCAATAGAGCATGGTAAACCTTGATTCGACATGCATTTCAACAAGAAATTTAAAGAATTAAGTGATTTGAATGTATTTTTTGTGAATGATCAAGAATATTGGAACACAAAAACAAATCCCAAAACTACGCTTTAACCCAGGGTACATAGTCCAATCAAATGCAAACCAAATTTAAAAATAACTTAACACTTAGCATCACAGAGCTTCTACAATGTTGTATTACAACATTATACTCAACTATTCAAAACCAAAAATTTATTATCATCACCCAATACTCAAATCACACAAACCTATGATTTCATCCAAGCAATTTAACTAATTCTTTGAATTAGAACAAAGAAAAAACCATACATTCATTGGAACACAATGAAGACCATTGAAACAAACCTTGATCATTTCATTGATAATTTGAATGATGAATACACCGAGAGAGAATCAGCCTTGAAACTATGTCATTCTTTATATTCAAATGCTAGTACTGTCATCAAATTTTTTTTGCAGGAAACAAAATATTCTTAACCTAGATACATACTCAATTCTATTCAATGTATTGTCTCTTTCAAAATTGTTCTCTGAGATCAATCAACAACCCATACGATTGGACCTGAATTTCCTTTTATAAAAACAAGGGAGCAAAATAGGCTTTAGGCCAATTTACACATGTCACTTTTTCATTTGATAATTACAATTCATTCCAAATTTAGTTATATTTGCAAACTATGAGGGGGAATATCCTAGATGAGACAAAAGTTATTTTTATTTGTTGGTGAAGATACTTCCCACCTTCCAAAAGGCACTTTAGTCGTGTTGACATGAATAAAGTATTGTACTAGTTAATTCATTACTAGGGGACTTATTTACACATGTTAAGTTTACTTAGGTCCTAGGAAGGAATCATTCTAGAAGGTTTTAGTTGTCATTAGTTGTTATCTTATCTTTTGACTTGTAACACATGTGAACCTAGGTAGTTATGATAAGTTGTCTCATGTCATATGATTAAGACACTTGTCATAATCCTATGAAATCTTGTATCTCACCTTGGCTATATAACCAAGGGGTTTCTACTACATTTTTCATATCAATTGAATCATATTTGCATATGCATATTCTCTCTCTTGTGCTTTCCATTTGGCCTCAAGATCTTGGCAACCATAGCCAATTCTAACAAGTCAATGGAGATATTCTTTCCATGAGTAGCAACACCTTTTCCATGTGTTCTCAAAATTGTAGGACTAAAAGTATGAAAACAAGAAGAAAGAAAAAGGCAAAGCATTTACACATCAACATCATTATGTCATCAACTTTAAATTGAGGAAGATACAAGATTTAAACATTGACATAACAAATGCTGAATCTATATTGTTTCCAAGCCATGTATTGTATTCCTCCTGTTGCAACCATCCTTACTGAAAACCATTACTCACTGAAGACATCAAGATCAAAATTCATCACCACCCTACCACTAAAGAAATCTATAAGTGAAAGGAAACCAGAGTTTGGAATACGCCTTCCTAATGCTAATCTTCAGAACAGAGAAGCAAATAAACTGTTTAAAACTTTGCAATTACAGTTCATTTAAGATGCACATATAAGAATATAAGATAGAAATAATGAAACAATGACACAAAATTTACGTGGGAAAACCCTTTCAGGAAAAAATCCACATACCAAAGTAGAAATCCCTTGTATTATAGTAAAACGTAAATTACACACAAGTTTAGAGCTATGCTCTTTCAGGTGTTTTCCCAGAATGAAATCGGTAGCATTTCGTTACATTCACTTTTATCATTCACACTATTCCAATGTGGTATGTCATTCATACATCTCAAGCATTACAAGAAAACTATCATAACAGGCACTTCAATTTCCATACCAACTGAAATATCACGGTCCCTATTTTTTTTGGTTCGTATTTTACAATGTTTGATTAAATTAATTTGTGTTGAAATAAAAGTGCAATGAGACAAAATAAATTAATTATATTTTAATTAGAGAATTCATTTTTTTGATAATACTTGTTATTTAGAATAATTCATTTAATTGCAATTAAATGAAATACCTTGTTATTTAGGAAAATTATTTAATGTGTAGGTGATATTTCATTAATATTTATTTAGAATAAAATAAATGGATATTTACTTTATTATTTTATGATAATATTAACTCATGTTAAAATAAATCTCTTTTATCGAGACAAGGACAAATTAAAAAAGAAATAAAACGAAAAGAAAACAAAAAAAAGGAGGAAGGTAGTTATTTTAATGTCATCTTTCCTTTTAATCTTTGGTTGTGTTAAACTGCTTATGTTGGGTATGCTAATAGGTAGAAAACAGGGCATTGAAAAGTTAACTAGTAGGTTTAGAGATAGAAATCCGCATCACACCCTCCCCTTTTGTATTGAAATAAAAATACAACAAAATGATTTGCCATTAAAAGGAAAATAATCTATATATATATTTGGGAAAAGAGGCCTAGCTAAGGGGGTTCAACATATGGACTCCTCATTTTATTTTGAGAGTTCACATTTGGAGAGGGAGTAAGAAGAGTTGGAAATTCATGGTACAAACTAAGGGAAAGGTGGCCGCAATGAAGGAAGCACATTCCCCCTTGTTTTGCAAGCAAATTAGTGCTCTTAGAAATTCAATGTCAGGGTTCATTTTGGTAGGGATAGCTACTTTTGCGTGATTATTTCAGAGGGCATGGGAATTCACAAGAAGAGGTATAATTTCAAACCAGGTATGTGTTCTTGGTAATTTATCTCTGTAGAATGTAGATTTACCCTTATTTTTCCCTGATCTTGCTCTATATTGGTTTTGTGATTATTGGTTTTAGAGCTTCTGTCATTACAATTGTGAGATTAACAGATATATGTTTAAACGAATTAATGCCCTAATATTTATTATATTTACGTGCTGAAAATTGATTCTTTGCTGTCATACATTTTATTGATTTTTTCCATCGTGAGCAGTTTGGAGATTTTACATTTTGAAATGATCTTTTAATTCTTTTTCTATTATATTGTTATGTTATTGAAAATGCGAGATGTTCTTTATAGTAGAACTCATATTGGAAGGAATTTTTGATTGCTTTGTAGTTCATGGTGTTTCTAGAGCAATTTTGTGCACTTGTAGAACTGATTCTTTGTTGTGGAGTTTTCTCTTGCTCTAGTTGATAAATGTGGTCTCATATTAGTAGAAATAATATTTCCAAGATGATGTGATATGTTTTGCATGTATATTCGTATCTATCATAGTCCGGTTGTATTGTGTCCAAAATATTTTAAGATTTGCTATATTTCTATTTGACACTGAATTAGTATCTATACCATAATCCATATCCATGAAGGTTAGGCCTTCTATATTTGTTTTTGCATGGAAAATATTGTCTGTGATCATGTTTCCCAATAATGTTGAAACGTTATTACAAAAAAATGAATATGTCAGTACATTAAAGAGACTCCAAATTTGAGATATTTTTCATATGCCTTTTTGCTATTGATGAAGAAGTTTATCCTCCAAGTTTTCTTTAGAAGATACAAATGTGAAAGACAAATAATATTAATGTTATCATTTACCTGCTAGAATCTCTTGATGGATACAAGCTTGGGTGAGTGCTGATGTGGTTCTTTGAATTGAATTACATGTATCACCCATTTGTAGAATCCATTCAACTTTGTCAAATATCTGTTACCCCAGCCTTTTGCTATCTGAGCAGATATACCTATATTTCACTTAATTAAAATTACAATTAAACCATAATTTGATTAGACTTATATTTACAATATTTGAGGGAAATTATTGTTAGGATGAGTTATAGATTTGGGCTTTCTTTATGTAGCATGCATGCAAGATGTTGTGGAGTTTGGGAGTTCTTTAGAATAAGCCATTGCTCTGATTTGATGTTGGGATAAATCTCATTGATTGACCTAAAACAATCCATAGAGATGGATACTAAAACTTGTGGTTCAAATTTAAAAAGAAGCATTCTGGATATGGGATATAGCTATGAGCCTATGACCAGTAGGAGTAAAATAATGATAGGAAAACATATGTTATCTTTAAGAATAGATTGTAAGGTCATATGATGCCACCAATCAGTAAGGATGGACCTTGAAAGATCATATAGATAATAACAATAAAATATATGTCTTCCTCTCTGATTTCTATATTGCTTAGATCTTCAACTTACTTTCTTACACTTGTTTCAATAGTAGTAACATAGGACTTTGGAAAATTTCTCATTACATGGTTGTTTCTTGATAGGTAAATTTCTTAACACTCTCAACCCTCTTAATGCATAGGAGAAAACATTATTTAACTTATATAACCTTTTGGATTGGATCTGTCTTTGATTTATATTTATTCCATAGTAGCATTACTCAGAATTGGGATTGATTTGGAAGATTAAAAGTGTCATTCTTGTGAGTTGTAAGCTTAACTTGTAGCTTTACCTAACACACCATATAGTTTCTCTTAGTTAGATTCACAGTGCTCTTAAGTTCTTAACTCTTTTATAGTATCATTCTCTTATTGTTGAAACCTCTATGAATCAATGAGTTTAGAAGTAAGCATTTTTGTTATAATTGCATAGGTATGGGTGCATTCTAGTAGGCCTAGGATCACTTCATGAAACATTATGTGAATGGCTTATAGTTTTTAGCGTACTTGTGTGTTAGTTGAGAGGTCATTGGAGGTAGAATGGTCTTATTTTGCAAATAATTGGGAGCAAATCATGATAGTGTTGGCATTACCTTAATTTCCTATGCAGGGATGATTCATTGGTGAAACTTGAAACTATTGCTTATAGACTTATGTAAATTGTAAAATAACTTCTTGATGCTCCTTGTTAGGTGTGATAGTCATGATATCCAGAAATATGTAATGGATGGTCATGTCAGCGAGACAGTATGATAATTGCCTGTGAGGCATCTTGTAATTTGAAATTTTGTAGCCATTAAGACTTTGCAGTGAGGCATTTCATTAAGCCAGTGAGGCACTTTTACGAGTGGTTTTTCATCCTCGAGAGGGTTTTCCACTCATGAAAATATTTGTGTTATGGTTTCTTTGTGGATGCACTTATGTTCTTGTTACTTCCTTAATTTGCATTATAGTATTTGAATTTACATGTATTGTTGAGATGATGATAATTCATGTGTAAGCCTACATGACTAAATCTAATGAAGGCACAACCTTGTTTTGATATACTTTGATTCATTGGTGTATGTTATTCCATTTTAATTTAGTGATGAAAGTAATTTAATTATTCCTCTTATTCTGCACCTTTTTTATAATAATTTTTATTCTATTAAATTATTATGGCAATTAAAGGTTATAATTAGTAAGTGAAATTCGTGGACTTTACATGAACATTCATAACCTCAATCTCATTGAGTTATCCTTAAATCATCGTGAGGTTGCACTAATCTTCATCACTCTACCAGTTATCGCCATACTGCACGATACTGCTCCACTACAGTCCATCCAAATAATCATTGCAGTGTCGCAGGTTACCGCTATACCACAACCCCCCTCATCAGACTGTCGCAGGGTTGCAGGTTCTATACCGTCATTCCATAGACCCCCTCATAGACTGTCGTGGGGTTGTGGGTTCTATACTGCCACATCGAAGACCTTTCCAACTGACCATTGCGGGGTCACGAGTTACCGCTATACTGCAGCCTACCGCCTTACCACAAACCCCCTCATTTGATTGTTGTGGGATGGTGGGTAACAATTAGGTGAACCTTTATCGCCAGCCCACCAACTCTAGTTTAGACTTCCACGATACTGCGGTGTAGAAGTATTTGAATTGGCTAAGTGTTTTCCTAATTTCAAAGAGCCTTAACTAGTAAGTTTGAGACACCTTTTTTCTCAACATTCTCCCTCTTGATGAAGACTTTATTGTCTCCCAATCAATGCTCGAAGTCACTGTATCATCCTGGGCCTCAAGGCCCGTCTAATTTGTACACCATTTGAACTTCTTTGTGCTCACTGGCTTTGTCAATGCATTAGCAACATTCACCAAAGTTTTAACCTTTTCCAAGTTAACCTTTCCATCTTCCACCATATCACGAACAAAATGGTATTTCACGTCAATGTGTTTTGTTATGGCATGGAAAGTTGGATTCTTCGTCAAACATATGGAACTTTGGCTATCACACCAAATAGTAATCTAACCTGCATCAAAATCAACATTCAAACACATTCTTCTAAGCCAAATTGCTTCTTTACAAGAATGTGTTGCTGCCATGTACTCTGCTTCGGTAGTGGATAAAGTGACTACAACTTGTCACGTGCTCATCCAACTTATTACATCACAAAACAACATGAAAAAATATTCACTGGTGAATTTTCTATTGTCAATATCACCCACCCAATTAGAATCCACATATCCATGAATGCTTACTAAATGTAGAGATCCAATAGAATAACCATGATAACATAAGGCATACTCTGAAGTACCCTTCAAATATCTAAAAACTCTTTTCACAACATCCCAATGTGTTTGTCCTAGATTAGCCATAAATTGACTAAGAACTCCCATTGCTTGGGAAATGTCTGGTCTAGTATAAACCATTGCATACATTAAACTACTAATTGCACCTGCATAAGGTACCCTGGTCATGTCCTCCATCTTAGTAGGAGATTTTGGACAATCTTTTACAAAAATATTTGTTCCCTGCTACACAGGAACAACTAACTATTTGCAATCTGTCATATTGAATCTCTCTAGGATAGAGTTCATGCATTTGCTTCGACTTAGCCAAAGCTTTCTATTTGCTCTATCCCTTCCGATTTCCATCCCCAGAATATACCTAGTTGAACCTAGATCCTTCATTTTAAACTATACTAACAAGTGAGACTTCAATTCATAAATCATACCTTTACCATTCCCAATGAAAAACATGTCATCCACATATAGGGCAATAATAAGAAGACGTCCATTTTCAGTCTTAAAATAAATAAAATGGTCAGAATTTGATCTCACAAATCCCAAAGACAACACAGATGTATCAAAATTTTGGTACCACATTCTAGGAGACTACTTTAGACCATTCATATATTTCTTTAACTTACATACCAAGTTCTCTTTACCTTTCTCAATAAAATGCTCTAGTTGAGACATATAAATCTCTTCCTTTAAATCACCATGAAGGAAAGCTATCTTCACATCCATTTGCTCGATTTCTAAATCATACGCTACTATAAGTGATAACAAGAATCGAATGGATGTTAGCTTTGCTACAAGAGAAAAGATTTCCCCATAATCAATTCCCTCCATCTGGGAATATCCTTTCGTGATCAACCTTGCTTTATGCTTCTCAACACTACCATCGAGACCTATCTTTTTCTTGAACACCCATTTACATCCAATAAGCTTTCGTCCTTTGGGAAAAGGTACTGGATCCCATGTATCATTCTTCTTCAATGATGTGATTTCTTCATTCATGGCTCCCAACCAAGAATCTACATTAGACATACCCATAGCCTCTTTAACAGTCCTAGGCTCATCAATGTTAGAAATCAAAGAAAAGGCACAACCAAAATCTAACATAGAATATCCAAACCTTTTAGGTTGCCACTTAGCATGTGTAGACCTCCTCACAAGCTGAGGTTGAGGTTCTTTATCTTGTTTAGAACTTTTAGAGCTACTTGAGATCTCCTCATTAACAGGTCTACCAGGAGTACGTAATTTATCTTTATTGGGTGTAAGAGGAACTTCAACCATCTCCTTTCTTTCTTCTTTCATCTCTGGTTGTAGATCAACTATGGAAGATTTCAACTCATGAAAGATCACACTTCTACTATAGACCACCTTCTTTATAACTGGGTTCCAAAGCTAGTACCCTTTCACATTGATGCCATAACTGATGAAGATACACTTCACTACCTTGTTCTCCAATTTATATCTCTTTTCACTAGGCACATAAACATATGCCTCACAACCAAAGACTCTAATATTTCTCAATGAGGGCTTCTTACCATACCACACGTCCATATGTGTCTTATCAATGAGCATCAAAGTAGGAGATCTATTAATTAGATAACACGTAGTGGCTACAACCTCAGCCCAAAAATTCAATTCAAGACCAACACCACTCATAATACTCCTTTCCCTCTCCATCAACGTTCTGTTCATCCTCTCTACAACTCCATTTTGTTGTGGAGTGTAGGGAGTTGTTTTGTGTCTCTTAATCCCATGGTCCTTACAAAACCTATCGAAATCTACGGAACAAAACTCACACTCACCACCTTTATCCAACCTCAAACACTTTATTTTCCTAACAGTCTAATTTTCTACCAAGGTTTTGAACTCCTTAAATTGATAAAATACTTCTGTAGACATCCAAATTTGGACACTTAATTTATCTAAATTTATCACTTTTCGTCTAAACATCCTCTTATCCGAGTTAATTAAGTAATATTAGTATTATTTAATTAATATCTTTAATTCTGCTAAATCCCTAAGGTTTTTAATTAATAATTAAATACTTTACCCTCCTTAATCCTCTTTTCTTCAAATAAATTAAATAAATATTACATTTATTTAATTCCTCACATGTCATTTTCATCTAATCCTAATCCATCTCCTAATTTCTTCATTAGGGATGTGCACATGCCTAATCCTTGATTAGGATGTGTCACATCCTCAAACTTTTGCAAGTTGGCTTCTAATCCTTATTTATCCTCTAATTACAGATTAATTAAGCCTAATCATTCTCCAAGGAATTTTTAATTCTTTTTTATTCTTCCTAGATTTCCCTCTTTTATATGTGAATTTTTAATTCACATTCCATCCTTCCAAGCGTTTCTAACCTCGACTCCTCACACAATCTCCACATGTGACAGCTTCTCCCAATCTTTTGAGCCCACCTTATCCTCTGTATCATCCTCACATGAATGCGAATTTTAATTCATATTTATCCTCCCAACCACCTTTTCTTTTCCCATGTAGATTTTTGAGGAATTCCAAAATTTCTCAAATGTCCCTTTCACTCCCACTTGGGGACAAGAAATCCCTTTTTATGGAAATCTCATCCCCATGTGCATGTCCTTTTCCCAATTCCTACGACTCCTTTTTGACACAACTCTATCTCCACATCATATCCTCTTGTCCACTTCACTCCCTCCACATGTCAAGATGTGAGGGCTTGTGGGTTCTCAACCCACCATAGCCCTTCATCTTGGCCTTGTTGGAGCAATCTTGACCGTTGAATTCTCTAGAGAATTCAAATTCTTCTATAAATACCCCCTCCTCAAGGGCATTTTTAGAACACTTCATTTTGAGCACCCACATGCTACCCATTTTCCTTCTCAAGACTTTGCACTCTCATAACTACATGCTGTCCATTTGAATCCTCAAGCCTTTTCAATCATTTAGCCATCTTTGCTCATCATCTTGCATATTGAATCTTGCATTTAGACATTCAAACAATCATCTAAGGAGCACACAACCAATCCAAGCAAGGGCCAATCAAAGAGGTATCAA
>VDFB02256075.1:0-28213 GCA_007258455.2 Sequoia sempervirens
AAAGGTGATAAGTGGAAAGGAAAAGCATCTATGGAAGAGATAAGAGATCAGATGAAGAAAACGTGGGTAAAGAAGAGTGGATCTGATGAAGGTAATAAGACTGTACCGGAAGCTCCCTCTGGTAATTCATCTGGCAATTGATTCCAAGCCATTGGTCTAGGGGAAGTTTTCATGAAAATCTTTTGTCCTCCCATGCATAGTTGGTATGGGATCGTAGGAAGTTGTCAGTAGGTGTATTATTCATCCTCAAATGTATTGGTGATCACTTCTAGAAGGTCCGCAGATGGATTCTTCTCTTGTTGTCTATGTAGAGTAACCAGAACTCCTAGGGCAAAGCATTTAATGTGACAAGGAAGTTAGGTGTGCAATGTAGTGCCCCTCTATAACGGGCTTCTGGATATTTGAGCAAGAGAGTTTGTGATCTCATTGATTATTTGTTATTGAATTTTGTGGTAAAGGTAATAATTTGTATGATCTTGTTTAATTAGTTAATATAATCAGATACAATGTGATTTAAATAAATTTTGAAAAATCAAAATAACAATTAGATAAATTAAGATTACGAATATAGTGCAAATAGTTATTATTTATAAATAAATTAATAAGTCAATTTTGTGTAATTAAATTAATTTATTTTGGAAAATTATTTAATCAATTATCTTGTGGGGTAATTATTTAAATATGATAAAACAATGTGTTTTCAAAGAAAAATCTTGAAGATAAGATTTAAAACTGAAGTTACAATAGACGAAAATAGATAAAGAGGATAAAGAGATAGGATTTCAAACTGGAGAGTAAATGGCTAGAAAAGCAAGAAAAGATAGAAAAAGATTGGGTGGAGCACATGCACAGCTCAAAAACTAGTTTGTACGAGCAACTTGTTGATTTTATGGGATTTTTTTTTTGTTTAAAAAAAAACGGATCTTAGATTGGGTTGAAAATAATGGGGAATTAATCTTGGTTAAGGGGGGATAAAAGAAAAGAGAAGAAAAAGCGCTTGCTCTATTAATCATCTTAATCACGTATTAGTACAGGGGGAAAATATACAGGAGATTTTGGGGGAAATCGGTGGAGTTTATTCTGAAAAAGGAAATGGTACGGGAAGCGTGAAAGTAAGTTTGGAAGATTGATTAAGGCTTGGGAGGATTAGATCTTTGGAATGTAGAAGTTGCTCTCAGCATCGAATCGTTGGCCGTGATTATCATTGGATCCAGGTTCCATGGTTCTTTTGAACTTTACTTCTCTGTGTGAAAATGAATGTTTGTTGCTTGATATTGCTTGAAAATGAGGGTTTTGATCTATTTTATTTTGAGCTAGAGATTATTAATAATAATCATTTTTTTTTATTTAAATTTTTGGCATTCGTTACGTATCGATATTTTGTTCTCCCATCTATTAATGGCAAACTTTTACAGTCGTTCTTTATTGGTAGACTGTGTATGGATATCATGGTAGCATTTTTTTTTAAGATTGTTTCATTTAACATCACCAATATCCTCCACAAAATAACAAATCTGTTTTAAAATAATAGAAATGGTTCACATCTCTCTAAGGGTAGTGGCTGCTTTTCTTATTGTTAGTTTACGTATCTCCCCATGCCTCCTTATTTTGAGTTGATAAAAGGTAAGTTCTTCTTTTTTAAAGCCTAAAGACTAGGAGATAAATCGAATCTTTCTTTAAGGGAAGTAAATCTTGATTTTAATTAAGGAAAGGAGGTTAAAATAATAGCCCACTTTTGTTTTAAGATGATTTTCTTTAGATTGCTCTTTTAGGATAATATTTTGAGGAAATTAACATGTAAGGAGTATATATGTATATTCTTTTATTGTCATTATTTAAGTGAACTAGAATAAATATATTTCTCTCATTTATAATCTTAGGTATCCAAGTAATTACTTTTAAGGAGAAGTAATTATTTAAGAAAATGAATTAATTAAGAATAAAAGGAAGATATTAACTATATTAAAAATATTCTATTTATACTTATGCATAATATTTTAGGGAAAAATATTGTAAGTATGGAATTTATATTGGAGAGCGAAGATAAGAAATTGAATATTTCGTTGATTAAGAAATTGTAAAATTAGGAGGTTCGTTATTATAGACAATAATTACTTATTGTAGTAAACTCTAGTGAATTATGTTGTAGTTTTGTAAAATTGAATAATCGGAGTAGAATTTAAGCTAGTTCATATAGTTTCTTTAATGATTTAAATAAATTCATATTCGACATATAAACTAATGTAGTTGAGTATATTAATGTTCTTTATAGTTATGTGGTGTCAGTGAAATTAATGGTTGAATTTCAATGGTTCTATGAAGTTATATCTTCTTGGCTTTTACATATGATGTTTGTTTGATTAAGGAATGTGTATGTCAAGTGAATGGAAATAATGTTTATTGTTTGCTATTGATTTCATTGTTGTTGAATTCTGCTCAAGTTGATAGTTAGCCAAATTGTCATGTTGGTTTATTTTTTTTGTAGTTGGGAAGATCTTAGTATTGGTTTTGTGATTGATTTTGTATTGGGTTGTCTATGTTGGTTTTTTATTGAAGTTGGTGATCTCTTAGCGAGGTTTCCCTTCATTATTTTACTCTTGTGTTTGCATTTTGAGAATCTTCCAGAGGATTGAGGGGATATGGTTTCTTCTTGCAAGATTTGGTGTGGGGGCCGGTGACCTAGAAGGTTTCGCCTTGGGTAACTCATACTAATCTTGATGCATTTATTTGTTGTTGTTGCACCCTTTTGTCTATCTTTTTACCTCATGAATATTTGTGTGGGTGGTACCTCCTAGTTTATGGGTTTTGATGCTTGGATAGTCACGAGATGGTCATGTCTTGTGTGTTATGTTTTATAAAGAATGCCTTTATGTCTTGAGGATTGAGGTACACCCATTGCTTGTCTTTGATTTTAGGGTAACCGTAGGGGAGAGTGGCTCTTCTTGGGGCCAATGTACAAGCGGTCACCCTTGAAAGAGTTTCCTTAAATAAGTGATAACCTAATTAATGTATCTAGTGTGTTGGGATAGTTAACACATAACAAGATAAAAACATGCACCTCACCCCTGTCGTTAGCGCTCTCAAAGGCTAAGGACAGGTGGGAAGACCTGGTTGGTAAGGTCACTACCTTATCTCTATGAAAGGTAAGTGGCTCCGCATGAGTCACCCTATGGGGTGGCACCTTGAGATAGGATGTCTGGATAACCATAGATGGAGGCAACTCCTAATAATAGGTAGTCTGGCAAACCCATGT
The DNA here is from genome assembly GCA_007258455.2 of Sequoia sempervirens. Lineage (NCBI taxonomy): Eukaryota > Viridiplantae > Streptophyta > Pinopsida > Cupressales > Cupressaceae > Sequoia > Sequoia sempervirens. Next base: position 3,254 of record VDFB02256075.1, read on the forward strand.
AAAGCCATGCGATGACACTCTCCCAATGTGCCCTTTGTTTCTTTTGTTCTTGTTGCCTCTAGAGTTGTTTATTGATGTGGATGAAAGGTGCCCTTGGATATTTATTGTTGGTTGATTTTGCAATCTCATTTGGAGAGTTTTGGATTCTATTGTTGTCAGCACCTCTTATGGTTATTTAGTGTTGATCTATAATATTGGCAATTGGTTCTTGTTGGACATTTTATTAGTCTTGTTCTGGTTATGTGTTGACAATGTTATGGGTTTTTATCTTGTGATTTTTTATCCTTCTTGCGAAGTCTTGTTTACCATTGGTTCATTTGACTTCTTGGGTGAGGATCTTTCTTGCTTACTCCTAGCATAGGGGTGGTCGGGTGGAACGTTCTATGCACCCCATTGGGTCCCCATCTGAAGATTCAAGATGTGCAGATTTGTACCTATTGCAGTGACTTCTAAGTTATGTTAGATTTTGATCCAGCTTGTAGCTTTGTAGTCCTACAATTTCAAATTTATCTTTCCATGCTATTATACTCTTCCCATAGATGTTGGGAAACAACATTGTATTGATGTTAACCTTGAGCAATGTATATTCGTATTGTTAATGTATGATCCATGTTCGGTTCATTTGATTATTGGTGTATGTCTATCTCTCATGTAATGTAAGATGTTGATACGAAAAGTGATGCAACTATGTAGCCCAAGGAACTTTCTTATATGTTGTACTTATATTGTTACATTTCATGTGATGTATGTTGTTGCATATTATTTCCTTTAAAAAAAATTGTGCCATAAATGCTTGTATGATAGTTTCCTTTGGGGTTGCGTGGTAGGGCGTTACATGCAAAGTTATAAAAGGGTATTTTGAACCCTCATTTGTCACCATGCGTAGAAGGAGAACAGTTGGAGACCCTTTTTTCAACAAAATTTTGAAGGAGTAAAAGTCAATTTAGCAGCGAATTCTCCAAGTATTTTAGTTGCTTGTCAATTTCATACTTATTCAGTGACCGGTAGAACCCTGTTCCGTACAAAAATGAAGCAAATCAAAGGAACAGTAACTATGGATGAATATAGTAGCCAAAAGGTTAGGGATGTAAGAAATTTTTTATCTGTCATCAAATTGAAGAAGCTTGGAGGAGTGAAACATAAGAACTTGGACATCTGGAAATGAATTTCCTCATTTTGTCAATGCGAAGGTAGTTCAGTTTATCTTGAACGAATTGGTTGGTAATATCCTTACTCTGGATAAACCCTATCAAATTTCTAAGGATGCAATCAAAAATCTAATAGAATTGTGCAATGTTGGTGTTGTTCCAAAAAAAAAAGTTGATTCAGAATGTCGAAGTCGAAGCCCTAACCAAAATAATAGGAGATTAGAGGGCTCTGGTAATCTCAACAATCAAAGATCCATTAACGAGGTATATTGCACATGGAATTTCATATAAAATTTTCTTCAGAAACAGAGAAGGATCAACCTCGGCAAGCACAATGTATATCGCTCATAAGATGATAATAGAAAATGAAGACTTTGATCTGTGTGGATTGTTGAAGGATCAATTAATGGAGAATGTGCAATTGATGAAGGATATAGATTACTCTTTCAGGTTTGGTGCCCTAGCTATATGCATTATGATGTATTTCCTGAATTGCTCGCCTCAGAATGACAATGTGGTATGGAAGGAAAATATGTCTGTTTGCAAGCAGATTTTTGAGCATTTCAACACTTTTGAAAATGGTGAACAAGCTTATGAAATCTTCTTTAGGAACTTTTTATGAAATTTTGGTGTAAGTGATATTCCTCTCCCGGTAAAAGTAGTTGAAGTTGGATCATCCTCCGATAAGGCGGAGAAAAAGTGGAAGAGAGAAAGAGAGTTGGTTGGTGACACTCTTCCAGCACCTAAGTCAACAAAAGTTGAGGGAAAAGGTAAAGAGAAGATGGTTGTGGATATAGTGGATGAAGATTCTGAGGAATATACACCAAGAGATGAACTAAAACCAGTTCAACTGGATGTGATAATAGCAAAAGAAAGTGATGAAGAAGGTGCTTTACTTAAAGCAAAGATATTGCAGATTGTTCAGGAAGAAGATGGAATGCAAAAGATAACTGACATATGGATAAATGGGCCATCGTATGAATAGGACTTCATTGAGGACACTCTAGGAAGATACTTTATTGATAACAACATTGAACTGGAAAGTCTGCAAAATGTACTTCCAGAAGAATTGATTGAATGTATTAGGGAGGCTATGAACTCTGTGTCTCTGGATAGAAAAGAGGATGAAATAATCTCACATCTAAAGATGTAGTTTAGGCTATCTCTCACCAAACTAGAAAAGAAAATGAATGTGTTAAGATAGTGCATTGACTCAGCAAATAAGATCTAAAATTACTGTCTTAGGTGGCCTCATGTGGTTGGTAAATACAAGGACAAGTTGGAACAAATTGAGAATGAGCTTGTCAGAATCAAACAGGACTACAGTATGTTTCAGGAAAAGGATGGAGCAGTTAAGAAGAAGATTCATGAGCTATAGGTTGAGCATGCAAAGGTTCACTTTTCCAGAAACACTCTTATGGATACTTTCTGGAAAGTGAAGGATCAGACTGAATGCAAATTAGAGAAAATGATTGAAGTTCTAAAGAAAGGAGAAAATTTGGAAGAATCCATTACCATTCTTGAATCCCTTGTCCAGGTCATCAATAGGACATCAGAAAATAGCAGTCTGATAATAGCTACTGGGATTGCAGTGGACTCTTGGAAGAAATTTCTTCCGGAGATGAAAGATAAGTATAAAATAATTTTCTGAATTTAGCATCAGTTGCAACTTTTTTTGATAAATTTGAGGAGAGAATGCAGTAAGAGAGAGTGCAGTAAAAATATTAAAGGGGAAGAGAAAGTAGTGGAATTTTTTGTCATTGATGTCAAAGGGGGAGAGAATGCAGTGAAAAATGCCTTGAAATCCAAAGGGGGAGCAGTTTTTTTTTGTGTTTTGAAGCTTTTGAGTTTTGACACTTAGTCATTTTACACTAAGTGTTACCATCAATGCCAAAGGGGGAGATTGTTGGCATATGGCTTTGGGAGATTGTTTTTGGTTGCTAGTGTTTTCATTGATGGCAACTAGAGTCAATAGTGTGGTCTGCAGTTTAGAAGTAGCTCATACCGGAAGGAAAAGTAGAAGACTATATTCTATAGGCAGAAAGCATGAAGAATAGAGTATCCGGTTGATAAGTTGGTATGAATACTTCACTGGATCATTATTTTTTTGTGTGGATCCCTAGGGAAGGTTTTCAAGCATGTATGTTACCTAATTGGTAAGTTTTGTAATGTTGCATTGATCAATGTAGGGGTTTGGAGATTCGGTAGAATGACTTATTGTCTATTTTCTCATTATGGCCGACCTGTTCTGTATAGTGTGTCACAGATGTATGAGGAATAGTTGTTTAACCATTTCTTGTGTTAGGAATTTTGATTTGGCTCCCTATTATAGTCTAGCCGACTTGTGTGGGTACGCATTAATTCTAATTGGTGATTTGAGCCGACATGTGGAAGAATATTATATTTTGCTTGAAGTCGACATATAGTAATAAAATCTTGTTAGCAGATATATAAATGAGATCGGTAATTCATTTTGAATGTATGGTGTGGTGTAATGAGAAGGTGTGTGTGCAAAAAAGTGCAGAGTAGTTGTATGAGCTAATATTAGAAGATCTGTTGAAGTGAATTTTTTTTGTGCAGCAGAAGGGTTTTTGTGTAGGAAATCATAGTAGAGCAAAGCAAAAGTGTGAATTGGAGGAAAGGTCTAGAATCTATTTTATGTGCCTCATTGGAACTGAATCCAAGCATTTATAGATGTTATATTCTTAGTTCAACCTTTTTTTTGTAATCTCAAATATTTTGTAAGGCAGCGAGACTTCCCTATTTTGAGTAGTGAGCTCTAGGCAGTGTGCCTAAATGCAAGTGCATTCCCTTTTGATCATACTTTTAATAGAGTATACTTTGTGGATTAATATCCACCATGGTTTTTCCCCTAACAGGGTTTCCTCATAAAAAATTTGGTGTTATGGTGTTCACATTGTCTCTTTGATGAGTTTGCATGTTTCCTTCTATTTATATGTTGTGAATGTTATTAAAGGTTAAATATTGTTGGTGATAGTTTAAGATCTAATTTGAAATTCAAATATTGTGGAACACTGATTCACCCCCCCTCTCAGTGTTCTTAATGTCCAACAAGGCATAGCCACAGGTCGCAATGGTTGGATCACAAATTCAAGATGTGTAAGGACTCTTTCCCCATTGAAACTATTGTATTTGTAGTTAATTTTGCTGAAAATTACACATTGCAACCACAAAATGAATTTCAATCACATATTATAATTCTATTCAAATTGCTATTTTTGTCCACATAACATATAGGCATGCCCCTGATAGTATAGAAGAGGACAGGAAGATAATCAGGGAGTACCATTTTTACATGAGTGGTGATAGATCTCATTCATCCGAGTTTGTACAACATTGTTTTGAAAACTTTTTTGAGTTCTTGCAGGAAAAAGAAATTGCAATGGGTCAAAATTTGATTTGGTCAAATAACTGGATAGGGAAATTCAAGAATGATTGCATGTTTTATTGGTTGAGTAGGATGCATATAGAGAGGGGTGTACCACATATTTGGAGTTTTTTCGAAGCTGGGCATGGAAAAGGTGAACATGATGGTGCAAGTGCATATGTGAAGAGAGCTTTGGTTAAGGAACAAATGAATATTAGAGGTGGTGCAACATTCAGTGATGCACATTCTATTGTGGATTGGTGTACCTATGCACTATCACGAGGAGGGACACTTGATTCACAAGTCAGTAGGTTCTTTTGGTTGGTTGAGGAGGGTACAGTGGGAGACATAATGGAATGTCAAAAAATTAGAGATTCTTCAAAGATGCATTCAGTTTGAAGCTCATATGAAAGTGCATGGACCATATGGACATGAGAGATGTCTTGTTTTTCTTAGAATTGTATTCAGTGTGATTGGGATCAATGTGAGTCAAGTGAATGGGTACATACATGGATTCCACAGTACCTAACCCCTTTATTTGTAGCACAAACTTCATTACAAGATGTAATGGAAAGTTCACTTGACTACGATCATCTTTCAAATCTTGTACAGCCAAGACATGTCTATGCAGTTGTAGCACTGTAAGGGAATGAAGAGGGATCGGACTATTGGTTGGCACAATGTGTATAGGGAAAGAAAAATCTAACACAACTGCTGACAGATGATGATGGCTTCATGTATCCTTCACATTCAGTTTTTATTTCTCGAACTTGGTTGCATTACCATTTCACCATCGTTTAGGTTTTTTACAATAATATAGATTTGTTATTCTAAGTATATTTAGATGTTGATAAAAAAATTATGATCACATAGGTTCAGTTGTTGTTTTCAGAACTTGGTTGCGAACATATATGATTAGAAAGAATGGTGTACCTACATTTGAAGACTATGAGAAACAAAAAACCATTCTAATGTATTCGCACCTTGTTATAGCAACAAATGTTAAGTTATTGAGACATCATGTTAGACCAAAAACAAAAAAGCTATGGAAAATTAGTAGTGTTGATCATGAAGCATTACTAGAAACTCTGAAGGTAAGAGATGACCCTGCAGGGACACTTGAGTAGCAGATCATTTGTTGTATGGGACAGGTATGATATTATTCATCATATTTTGATATTGTTTATCTACTAAGGTTCATTATTTATATTGTTTACAATAATATAGATTGGTTATTCTAAGCATCTTTTATAGTTTGCATTACCAATTCATCATCATTCAGGTTGTTTAGAATAATATAGATTTGTTAGTCTAAGCATCTTTTCTATTGTGAAGATATAGCTATCTCATCTGAAGTATATTGTGATGTTCCTAACACTATAAATCATGGACCTGCTACAACAATAGCCAACTCTGATCGTTTGGGAGAGGTACATGACATATTAGAATAATATAGATTGGTTATTCTAAGCATCTTTTTATAGTTTGCATTATCATTCCATCATCATTCAGGTTGTTTAGAATAATATAGATTTGTTAGTCTAAGTATCTTTTCTATTGTGACAATATAGATTTCTCATTTGAAGTATATTGCGATGTTCCTAGCACGATAGATCATGGATTTGTTGCAACAATAGCCAACTTTGATCCTTTGGGAGAGGTATGTGAGAGATTAGAATAATATAGATTGGTTATTCTAAACATTTTTTGTAGTTTGCATTACCATTTCATCATCAATTAGGTCATTTAGAATAATATAGATTTGTTATTCTAAGCATCTTTTCTATTGTATGTAGTTTGACTGCTACCTTAATGGTTTGTATAGGTGGTTCACTCCAAAACGTCAACATGCTACTCTTGTGGAAGAGTGTGCCAACTGCGAAGGCAATGCAAGCTCTATTTCCTTCCCCTACTGGGAAAGGACTATGTATTAGGGTTGTTTGTTGTATGCCTACGTGGAATTTTGTAAATCCTATATTTGATAGCAATTATTGAATGATAATATCATGCATATTGTGTACACTTTACGTGTATTCAAGTGTATACTTTGTCACTTATGAGTATTGCAATGTATACTTTACGACTTAGATGTTTTAAAGCATATACTTTCTATTCATGTGTGTAGTTCACGACTTAAGTGTATTTGAGTAAATGAATCACTTTTTCACTTACTGATGTAAGGAACAAAACAAACCCTAAACCCCTTTGCACCTTTACATCACATCCATCTGACCCTTTTTCCATCCACTGAAAACTCATCACCATGGGAAAACACATCCAAGATAGCAAAAACGGAGAGAGGTTATTGTAGAGGATCCCAACACGATCCCATAGCCTTAGATGAAGAGTCTGTAGGCATCATGGTTTCCGAGAAATAGAGATTCAAAGATTACTGCATTTTAGCACTTTGGACTCTTAAGGGAAATCGTCAATTCAATGTAGCTCAGAGTGATTCGACGTATTTGGGTGAAAAAGAGGACCATCCCTAGCATAAACATACCCATCCAAACATTTTGAAAAGCTATGTTTGGCCCTACGAGTTGCAAAATGAAAGTTGCACCACTTTGCAACTTTACACTGCTTGCATTTGACAACTTTTTCCTCAACTGAAAAACTCATCACCGCAGAAAAATGCCTCCGAGATAGAAAAAACTGAGAGAGGTTATTGTAGAGGGCTTCAACATGATCCCATAGCCTCAGATAGAGAGTCTATAGGCATCATGGTTTCTGATAAATATCCCTTCAAAGATTGTTTCCTTTTAGCACTTTGGACTCTTAAGGGAAATCACCGATCCAATGTAGCTTGGAGTGATTCGGCGTATTTGGGTGTAAAAGAGGACCATCCCTAGCATAAACGTACCCATCTAGACATTTTGGAATAGTTCATTTGGTCCTATGAGTTGCAAAATGAAATTTGCACCACTTTGCAACATTACACTGCTTGCATTTGACAACTTTTTCCTCAACTAAAAACTTGTCATCGCAGGAAAATGCCTCTGAGATAGCAAAAAATGAGAGATTTTATTGTAGAGGGTCTCAACACAATCCCATAGCCTTAGACAAAGAGTCTATAGGCATCATGGTTTCTGAGAAATAGAGATTCAAAAATTATTGTCTTTTAGCATTTTGGACTCTCAAGAGAAATCGTCGATCCAATGTAGCTTAAAGTGATTTGGCATATTTGGGTGCAAAAGAGGACCATCCCTAGCGTAAATGTACCCATCCAAACATTTTGGAACAGTTTGTTTGGTCCTACAAGTTGTAAAACGAAAGTTGCACCACTTTGCAACTTTACACTATTTGCATCTGACAACTTTTTCCTCAATTGAAAACTTGTCACCGAGGGAAAAAGCCTCTGAAATAGCAAAAATCGAGAGAGGTTATTGTAGAGGGTCTCAACATGATCCCATAGCCTCAAACAGAGTGTCTATAAGCATCATGGTTTTTGAGAAAAATCCCTTCAAAGATTGTTGTCTTTTAGCACTTTGGACTCTTAAGGGAAATCATCGATCCAATGTAGCTCAGAGTGATTCGGCATATTTGGGTGCAAAAGAGGACCATCCCTAGCATAAAAATACCCATCCAGACGTGTTGGAACATTCTGTTTGGTCATACGAGTTACAAAATGAAAGTTGCACCACTTTGCAACTTTACACTGCTTGCATCTAAAAACTTTTTCCTCAACTAAAAACTCGTCACCGCGGGAAAATGCCTCCGAGATAGAAAAAACTAAGAGAGGTTATTGTAGAGGTTCTCAACACAATCCCATAGCCTCAAACGGAGACTCTTTAGGTGTCACAGTTTCTGAGAAATAGCCCTTCAAAGATTGTTTCCTTTTAGAACTTTGGACTCTTAAGGGAAATCGTCAATCTAATGTAGCTCGAAGTGATTTGGAGTATTTGGGTTTAAAAGAGGACCATCTCTAGCATAAAAGTACCCATCTAGACGTGTTGGAATAGTTTGTTTAGTCCTACTAATTGCAGAACGAAAGTTACACCACTTTGCAACTTTACACTGCTTGCATCTGACAATTTTTTCTTCAACTGAAAACTCGTCACCGCAGGAAAACGCCTCCAAGATAGAAAAATTTGAGAGAATTTATTGTACAGGGTCCCAACATGATCTCATTGCCTCTAACAGAAATTTTGTAGGCATCACGGTTTTTGAGAAATAGCCCTTCAAAGATTGTTGTCTTATAGCACTTTGGACTCTTAAGGAAAATCGTCAGTCCAATGTAGCTTGAAGTGATTCAGCGTATTTGGGTGCAAAAGAGGACTATCCCTATCGTAAATGTACCCATTTGTACATGTTGGAACAGTCTATTTGGTCCTACAAGTTGCATAATGAAAGTTGCACCACTTTGCAACTTTACACTGCTTGTCAAAATTGCAACTTATTGTCAAATGATGGAAGTTCAAGAGTCATCTTGTTGTAGTTCATTGGAAAACAATTGGAAGTTGTTTTTTCATGGCCCAATTAGGTAGGAATTAGATGTTAGAAGGGTTTGGGAGAGCAGCGGAGGTCAATCGAGGTTTGGGTATGATGCCCTAGATGCGAAAAGTGTGGTTTTTGAGTGAAATTGGGAGGTTTGAGGGTGTTAGTGATTGAAATTTATTGGGAAAGCAATTTCTAAAGGTGTATTAAGCATATGTAGACTTCTATAAACATTTTTGAGGTGTTGTTTGAGTGAGATAAGTGTGGAAATGCATACTTTCAATTAACCCCCTTATAATCTAGGCAAAATGAGGGTAAAATGACTAAGTGACTTAGATGGAATTTACAAGGATGATAGTTGTGGAATTTGGATGTTTATAGACTGGTGAGATACTTTCCAAAGGAATCTTGGTGGGGCAGCAGTCTTAAAGAGGAGTTGTTTTGCAAATTTCGGCTAATTAGAGCCCTGTTCGACGTAATAGTTCAATTTTAGTGGGGTTGTTCCAAAACAAACACATTAAGTTTTAAGATATGTTAAAGGGAAGGGTAATGGTGTCTTTCACAACCTTTTTTTTGTGGGTTTGAGTTGATTTTGTGAAGATATTGATTCTTACTCAAGATGATTTTATACCTTTTACATTTTATTATGCTTCAATGAACATTAAGTGACATTGATTTTTATCCAGATGATTATATTACTTTTGAATGAACACTGGTCTGATTAGGTTAATTTATGAACATTTCCAAAATATGTCGGCCCCTGCTAACCAGGATGCCTCTTTGTCGTTTGAGGAGGAAGATACTAAACCTAGCTGTTCGGAGTATAAACCTAATTTGAGTTTGGTTAGGATGGTCCTGAATCCACCCTCTGTCCAGACTGGCATAATAACCCAAATCCGTGATCCCCAGTTTGATAAAGTCAGCCCTGCTTCTAAGCCTGGAAGTGCTACTCCTAAAGCTAAAGGTGTTGGAGTGAATCCTCCTTTCAAAAACCTTGTTGCGTATTCTGAAGATTCCCCTGATTCTGAGGATTCTGGCTCTAATAGTAATTCTTCCTCTGTTTCCCCATCGATGGATAGAGAGGTCAGAACTAGGTCCCCTGGTGCCTCTGACTTTGCTAAAAGTTGCTTCAATCTTGAAAGGGATTCTTCTGTTGATTTTCTGGGTATAGCTAAGAATAATGTTGCGGACCATTTCAAATTGTCAAAATGGGTTTTTCATGAAATTAATGAGCTCAAAATAAAAAAACTGGGCCCTATAGAGTAAATTAGAAGAAATGGGAGCTAAGGTTTATGCATTATGCAAGAAAGATGTTGAGAGTAATGATAACATTGCTAGCAAAGAGATCCAGGACAATGCGGGTAAGGACAGATGGATTGAAATTGAATTTGAAAAAATGAAAAATACTGTGAAAATAATTACTAAACAGAACAACAGGATGGCAAGACATAATGCCATCATCATCAACGCTATGACTGAAAATTTGGAAAAAGCTCAACAGGGGTCTTTGGTTGTCAACTTGGAAGAGGTGAAAGGAAAAAACCAGGAAGATGACATTGGGATTTCAAAGAGAACCAAGGACAATTTGAAAAGGAAGGCACCCCCCACACCAAATATGATTCAAACTTTCAAGAAGGGTGTCCAGGATATGTAGGACCTGGAGGCTGAGACTGAGTCTGTTCTGAAGACTCTGGGTTAGCTGTTGCTGGTTTTTCGGCCTGCGTTTCAGCTGGTTCTTTGTTTGATCTTCCTGGCCTTTTTTGGCTGGCTATTGTTCCTTCTGGTTTTTTCTTTTATTGCAGCCTGTTTAGTCTGCTGAACTTTTTTGTCCTCTTTCTTTTGTTGTAAACTTGGTGGTTTCGGGTCCCTATAAAACCCATTTTTTTCCTTTATCAAAAACATGAAATGCATTTCATTAAGTTGTATCCACTTTTCATTAATTTTAACTTCTTTTGAAATAAAAATCAGCTGCACACTTCATTACACAAGTTTAAAAAACAAAATAATGTCAAATGTAAATTCATTCAACAAAGCTTGAAATCATGAGTATTCTCAAAATGAGTGTTTGATAAGAATTTATTGGTAGACATGTATGAAAAATGTGGTACAATAGAAAAGGAAATTCATTTTTTTGAAAAATATCCTCAAAGAAATAGATGGATTACCAATTGTAATTCATAAGCTCTATTAAAATGTTATTTCGTTAATCTATAACATACATTATCAATCATAAATTTAAACAATTCTAAGATAATTATACATTCCATTTTGAAAATTCAAAGTAGAAATACATGCACACGAGGAAAAAATTAGATCGAATATCAATTCTTATATATCAAACTGTAGAATAATTGTGTTTGTGCATATACAAATTTGGCATATGTCTACTCAGAACAAGTTTTACAATTTTTACAAATTGTGGCATATATGCCATCTCAAGATCTATCAAACCCTAAGTACATGTCAATCTATATCATATCCTAATCTTGTGTTGGACCATCAAAATGAAGCCTCCTCGAAGAAGTTAGATGCTTTGCAATTTCCTGTACAATAACATTTCAAACCACAAATTCGATTATGTGAATGGTTGACAAGATAGACTAGTAAATAGAAACTTATATACCATCATTTATAAATTGCAAATTTAACATCAAAATCAGTATACATGTACTATATTATATCAATAATGCAATTCTTGTTTACCTCAAATCTTTCTCTCTTTTCTGCAAGATGTTCTACATATGATTGTCCCTTAGGATGATCAGGAGTCCTCGTATAAAGTAATGGTCTCTCACTCATCACAATGTTGAGTCGAACAAAGGAATATAGCAAATAAAATAAAAATGATACAATTTAAAATATAATTTTTGACAAATAATCATATCTACTAATCACATATCTACTCTTATCTAAACGTAAATGATCTATAATATAAAATAAACACATACCTGTTGTGATGCTATGACACTAGATGGGCTCATAGTGGATGGATCAGCTAAGATGGTTTCTTGTATAAAAAATGACAAGAATGCAAATGCACATGCACATATAAATATAATGTCAACAATAAAAAAGATATATACCTGTTGTGCAACTTCATCCAATGGGTCAGACTCGGTCAACAAGGTTGTATAAGAACCAAGTTGTTGCATAAAAAGAAAAGATTACATTAGACTATAAATATGAGTAGTACATGTATTTAAACATAATAGATTTCAAAGATTAACATCTAAAATAACAATTTAAATTATTTATCGTGTATTGATTGTCTAAGGAAAATGAAATGGCAGTATGCGTAGCCTGCTGCACTTCCGACAACTGCTCCTCTGTCAACAACTGTTAAAGATTACATCACATAAACATATATTAGTACAAATATCCTTCATAAAATATGAAAGAGTTTACATAAAACACACTATGAAATTTCTTTAAGACTTACCGGTCCTCCCATATCATCCCTGGAAGTCGATGTCTCTCTTGAAAATGCTCCACTTTGTGCTCTATCAACTCCTACATCTGGCATATCATGAACCTCAAATTCGGATGTGTCTATGGGAGCCTCAGTGGACCGTTAGAGAGTACCAAAACATAAATAATTGCACGTCATGCAACGATGAGGCACACAAATATGTCCCAAAGAGGATGGTGTACTAGTGGGAGTTGATGGCTATGTACCAGTGGGAGCTGCTACAGCAAGTGCACCACCATCATGTTGGGATGTATTAGGTGCAACACCACCATGATGGGATGCACCGTCAAATGGTTGCACAACATGATGGCTCTTCCTCACCAAATCATCACTCAACGAATTTAATGCATAAATGCTTGAAGTTCCTGCATCTACAGCAATCTCAGGGTAAGGTAGTGGAGTCAGAGTAGCAATAGGTGGAGGAGGATGAACTGGGGTGACTCAGTGTGTCGTAGGTCTATCCTATGGCATCCCTCTACCAACACTCTGGAAATCTCACATGTCAAAGTAATTGACATGTTTCCCTAGCACAAACTCAGCATATAATTTTCGGAGAAAATACTGAGGGACATCAAGATTGTTGTTGGGTGGTTTATCAAAAACCATCCACCAACATCTCCAAAAATTATCTAATATTCCTCTATGGGTGCACCATTTAATTGAAAATTTTGGTTTTCACACATTAACAGGTTGTCCAATTCTCTAATCTATGAATAACTAGGCTAATTGGGCTTTTTCAATATCAAGAGCCTTCACCTCATCATACAATAACCCATCAGCATAAAATTATCTCTGTTGCTCTCGCCACTGTGCAAATCTATTATGCTGAGTTGTCAAAGTTTGAACATTTACAATGATTGTTTCCAAAGTGTTTTTCATATTTGATAGTCCATTGAGTGTCTCATAGATTTGACATACTTTTCTAATTGGTCTAAATTTCTATGAATAGACTAGTATATTGTTGGCACATTTTCATTCGGAAACAATGGTTGCGGTGGAGGATTTGGAGGGTATTCATTTTCTGTAGGATTAGGGTTTTCATTTTGTGCGAGAGGGTGGTGGGGTTAGGATCTTCATTTTGATCCATTTTTAACTGTTAATTGATAAAAAAAATTAAAATTAACAATGGTTTTAATCTAATAAAAAATTATCAAATATACCCTATTTTTGACTAAAAAAAAAAAAAAAGCAAAATGAATAAAAATTGAAAACATCAAACATACCTTACAAATTTGATGATTTTTTTGGTAATTTGACCTCTCCCAAATGGATATCTAAGTCGCACTTTAAAAACCCACACGCACGCACTGTAGAAATATAGCTCTCAAATTTTTTTTGGTTTGTTTATAATGTGAGAAATGGATATCCGTTTATAACAGATATTTGTTTCTTGATTTACAGCCTTTTTAAATAAATGGTCAGGTCCAAGACCCAACCATGGTGGTTTTTTTGAAATATCTATTATTTAATATAATATGTATTATATTAATTTTAATATAATACATATAAATAATATAATACATATTATTATATATAATATATATTATATATATTATAATAATATCAATATTATATAATATAATATAATATTATAATATTATATTAAATTATAATATTATTATAATATAATATATATATTATATTATTATAATATATATTATATTATATTATATTATAATATATATTATATTATATTATAATATAATATATATTATATTATATTATAATATTATTATAATATTATGCGAACCCCAATCCTAGTACCTGCAAAACAACATGAATAAACGAGTTAAATAAGATATTGCAAGCTAAAACAAGGATTCCCCATGAAATCCATTTACAACATTCAAACTAGGAAGAAAATATTGAAGAACACAATGGAAATGATAAAAGAAAGAATGAATCCTAATTTAAATGTGCAAACTCATGTTCCCATGGGGGAATTGGTGTCAATTTGATGTGAAAATTGGCCCTTTCCCAATTCCTAAGATGCAAGCTTGATATGTTGAAGATGATTGATCCACTTTGATTGTGAAAGATGAGAGCTCCAAGCCAAAATCTACAAAAAACCTAGCTAAGAACTCAAGATTGAAGGATGAAAATGGCTAAATATTTTAGCATAATAACTTTGCATAATTTGTGGATGATCAAACGAAGATATGAGCTCTTTATTTATAGAATGTCAAGATGGATGAATGTCCAAATTTGAGCAATGTGGGACTAACATTCATCCAATGGCATGATGCCACTTGTCAATCCATCAACAGATGGAGGATGTGCAAGATTTGGTGATTGTGCCAATAAATGCATAATTTTGAATTTCAAATTTGTTGAAATGACTTGTAAGAGGGAAGGGAAAATGCAATAAATGCAACTTGGCTCAAGGAAAAGGACATGTAAGATGAAGTTATTGCCTTGTTGGATGTACATGTTGACTTGGAATTTTTGAATTCAAATTGAGAAAATATTCCAAAAGATGCCTTGTGAGGAAAATAAAGATTTAATAAATGAATTAAATCTATTTTCATGTGCAACTTGCATTATCTAGAGGATGGGACATGAGATGAGATTAAATTAATCAAGGGTAATTAATTTAATGAGAGAGGTTAGATGATGTGACCTTTTTGACTCAAATTTATGGATTTATTTAAATCAAAAGAGGGAGGAATATGACAAGAGATTAATTAAATAAGGATTTTGATTTATTTAATTAAAAGAGATGGTGTTAGATTAAATCAAATAAGGTTTTAATTTATTTAATTTAATGCATAGACTTTGGATATTTAATCAAATAAATTGATTATTTAATTAAATAGGGATAATTAGATCAGATGAATTGATTTAATTAACAAGAGGGAGTGACTTAATTAGACAAAATGATTTATTTAATTAAGGGATGAAAGTTGATGAATTTAATCAGATAAGGAGATTTGATTAAATGGTTAGACCAAGGGATGATTCAGGAAGAAATGATGTTAGTAGTCGAGATCGGATGAACAATGTCAATCAGTATATTTTACGTGTCTACATTTTTTCCCTCTTTGAAGCAATGCACTCGTTGTGTTGGTTCAAAGAATAAACAATCTCGATCAAAGCCAAAAAAAATCATTATTTAAAAACCTGCCCAAGAGGAAACATGCCATTATAATGCCCCCATGAGAGATTGGACGAAAATTTTAATTTTTTGGGTGATCTTGCAAAAAAAAAAGAGGACAAAGTACCCAATAGGTTTGAAAGGGCTCCGGGAGGCTAAAAACGTGTCTAAACGCAATAAAATGATAAAAAACAAGCCTCGACCAGACAAAAATAGGTTTGGGGTCCAAAACCCTAGCAGGACAGCCATTCAGGGTTAAAAACCCTAATTTTCATGCTTAAATGGGGCCCGAAGGGTCACTTTCAAGTCATTTTCAAAAAACCTCCAATAGTAATCTCGAGATTTGAGCTTAGACCTCCTGACGATATGGCACAACGATAGCTTCCTCTTCACATTTTGGATCTAGTTCAGACGTACCAGCGGCCACCTAGCATTGGGGCACCAGTAAGTGGTCCTTACCCTAGCTTCGTCTTTCATTTATTGCTTTAATTAATGCTTTAAAGAGTCGATCCGCTTGTAGTGGCACTATATAATGCTGCTCAGAAGTCAAACTGCTCCGCTGGGAGGGAAATTGCACCGCGGCAGTGCGATTTTGCTCTTTTCAGCCCTAGCGTCAGAGTTTGATTAAAATCAAACTGTGACGCCATCACGGGTTGCACCGCTATTGAAGTTTTTTGAACGCTTAACAAAGGATTTTAAAAAAAATTTAACATGGTGACCTTCCTTGATGTAGGACATGGCGAGGGAGCTCTACTCTCGGGAGCATAGGTCGCGAGACCTAGCTAGCTACTTTGCGGGACCTGAGCGACAGGGACCAGGATCGACTCCAGATTGCGGGGTTGTGGCACATTGCATATGTGGCCCCCATCCGCACTCACTTGGGGATGCTATCATTGTTGGTCGAGAGATGGCACAGCGAGACATCCTCGTTTCATCTTCCCACTAGTGAGGCCACCGTCACTCTAGAGGACATTTGGCGGATTTTATGATTGCCTATTCACGGTCGCCGGGCGATCTTCGACATGGACGAGGGGCGCGAGGTCTGCTTCCAAGTCCTTGCTACTGATGAGATTTTCTTCTACGAGGGGTAGATAGAGCTTGAGCGACACAGGATCCTAGCACACCCTACCACTGGGTGATTGCAGCGATCATTTCGAGCATTGTTGCCCCTAACAGATGAGGGCGATACTTCAGTCCCGGCTGGGGATATTGCTGGGAGCCGATGGTCCGAGACAGGCTGGTTCATTTCGCATGGGGGCATGTTCTTCTCACATCACTTTACAGAGTTCTCCATGAGTACGTTTATATGGATGGCAGAGCGCTGGGAGCAGGGGTGACTCTACTTCACGTCTGGGCATGGGAGCACATTGTTGTGTTGCGGTCGCGGATCGTTTCAGTTTTGATGGGGCTAGACGATCCCCTCGTGGCACGATACAGAGGTGGTGTGTCTTTCACTCATACCGGCGAGCATGGGATCTCCTACTAGAGGAGAGTCTTGGATGAGATACAGGTTTTCACCTGGCGACCCTACCTTGGTCGGCCCAGATGGGTCAACGATGCCGATCAGATATTTTGCTGCCGTCAGGACTGGTATATGCAGGGATGAGAGCATACCATGCTCGAGAGGTACCTACCTGGGCGCGTGCAGCGTCATTTCAAGGAGCCGCAGGATCATCCTGATGACGATTATGTAGTTGTCTTTGCCCGCACCATGACACAATTTTTATGGGGGTGATATATTCCTACTTCAGAGGCAGTGGACAGTTTTCGATAGCTGGTAGCCCAGCCATGGGCTTATGATCAGGGGCTAGTAGATCCAGGCACCACTCAGGCCTACAGGGATTGGTTTCGGCCTCCGCTTCGGTTGACGATTCCAAGTGCAGTCCCAGATCTATGAAGAGTCAGAGGCAGAGGGGGAGGACGAGGACGGAGAGCCGAGATCCAACAGGACCCGCCACTAGTGCCTCCAGTCCAGCCAGTGCATGGAGATGTGCACATGCAGGACCAGCAGCAGGAGCCACCACGAGACGAGGATCAGCCTCGGGTGCAGCCACAGGTGCAGTCAGCGGGTTAGGCGGATACATGGGATGCTTTGATTGCGTAGTTGCAGGCCCAGGTTCAGACCGTGACAACTGAGAGAGATTAGGCGAGGGATGAGAGAGAGCAGCTCAGGGCCGAGAGGGATCAAGTCGTGCAGCAAAGACAAGCTGCGGAGCTACAAGAAGCTACTAAGCTAGGCCGCAGACAGTAGATAGAGAGCATGACAGCCTCCTCCTCCCAGGGTATAGTGTCAGTTCGGTCCTATAGGGATGTCGTCTGAGAGGCAAAGTATTACCGACGGTCTTATCACGAGGCCGTACCTAGAGCAAAGTGGGTCCCAGAGTACTCAGAGCGGGCTAGCCACAGACTAGCAGAGGGTCACGGTGACAGGGGCGAGGGCAGCATCCACAGGGACCGAGCTTGATTGAGATGTTATGATACTTTTTGCACCTTATGGGCTCATTTTTTATAGCCCCGATGGGCCTTTTGTACTGATTGACACATATGTACAATGATCCGATTTATTCTTTGTATTATGATAGTGACGTTATTGATGATATATATATGAGCCGATTGATGATTTTGATGTGATGCATTGTGTTCTCTTTATGTATGATTTCACTTCTATATGGTGTGGATGCTTTTATTTCTGATGATTTATGCATTATGATTATGAGTAACAGATCTATTTTATGTTAACCTATGATATGAAAATGTGATGATCTATTTATGATAATGCAAATGCGATGGTCTATTTATGATAATGCAAATGCGATGGTCTAATATATGAAATGATATGATCTATGGTGCACATGTGAAATGATATGTAAATTGTGCTTATGAAATGTTTATGAATGGATGCATATATGCTTTGTTTGTAATGAATTTTGTACATTTATGCCTATGTGGAATGATTTATGCAATGAATGTTTTATGATGTTATTTATGAGATGATATGGATGATGAAATATGAATGCGATGGTCGTGATATGATGCAAATGAAATGGTGTTAATGCATAATGAGATGGTTTTATGAGATGCTTAGAGTAACAAATGTTATTATCCTAAACGTATTAAATGATGATGTAATGTATGTGATGCATTTAATAGGATGCAATGTTATGTTAATGCGTAATGTAATATGAATGTAATGTGAATGTATTGTGGTGAGATAATGTCATGATGCTATGCAAGTATGTATGCCAATGAATTAAATGCCTATACACCTATTGTTTATGATTATGCAAAAATGATTATGGAATGCTTTTGTACATGCTATGCGATGATTTATATGATAATGGAAATGCGATGCAGTGTAATGGGTGAAATGCAATGAAATGGATGTACGTATCTATGAAGAATGTCTATGATAACTTGTTTATATGATGATTGAAATGCAATACGTATGTTTCCTATATGATACGTTTATGCAATATGCTAATGATTTGTGGATGCAGGATTAATGATGATATCGATGATCAACTGTCATAGTACCTTGTTAGTGCAGTTAGTAAGAAAAGAAGTCATTTCAACAAGACACAAGATGATGCAAATGCAAATGAGGATGATGATGTTGATTACTTGCCGAGGAATTGGGATTTTCAAAAGGGCCAAATTTTCTTATGTTTGATAACGCACGTGGTATGATGCATCAAGGTATAGGAAACCAGGATGGCGTTGTACTTAGTGTGATGTACTTTGACTTGACAAGTAGATAGGAGTATTCTTGCTCATACCTGACATACGGAAACCTTGCTAGGATGTACTTCAGAAGTTTCAAACACCTCGGACCAAAACATGGAAAGGTAAACCTATCCATGCAATAGTCAACAAGTTTCCCTAGACCTCCTCCATTCTTACCTAACAAAGCAAGTATTTGTTGAGGTTATATTACAAGAACGTCCAACAAGCATAATAGACAAAAAGATAATGATCATTGCCCCATTCCTATTTCTCTAAATCCCCTATTTTGGGATATCATTGAGAAGTCCTTGGAATGAGCGCAATAATATAAATCAACAAATAAAGACAAAGTAAACAAAAAAGCTGATGTTCTTCAATACCGCTAACCAAAGGAGGATGTGTTTTCAAGGATAAGAACCGAAACTATTGCCAAAAGATAATGCCCATTGGAGGAAGGATTCATCCTAGGACATGTTAGTGGATGGTGGCACGTCATTTCATTTATCCAAAGTGTTCTAAAAGATGATTGATATGGGACCAATTTGGATGATGAGTTACCGATACAAAGAGATAACCAACTTGCTTATATACTGACTTAGACCTAAGACTTGACGTTTGGAGTTTTCACTTTGGAACTGCTAGGCTTGCCTCTAATTGTTTCACCAAAGGTTGAGGATGACGATCAGTTTATTATGAGTGGTGCTATTGCGGGTGCACGCGAGATGAGGTGGATGGGTTTTTTCAAATATTTGGATGTTTTTGGCATTTTACAATGTTTTGAGACTATTTTTTTGGTATTTTTTGGCATTTTTCAAATGTTTTGATTTTTGATTTTCCAATGTTTTTGGGATTTTCTAAAATTTTGACCAAGAGACTAACCTAAGGACCTATCCTAGGGTTCCTGAGTTGATCAAAAATTATCCTGCCTACGCTATACACAATGCAGACCAGCGTAGTTCGACCGATGACTTGACTAATTTACGTGATGAAGATATAGCATGATGAAATGTCGCTTATTATGATATAATGTCCAATCGAATTCCGTCTCTTCGTGGACGACAAGATCAACCTTTGCCTACATTCAAGCTCAAAGATGACTTGTTCGGACAAGATGACCTCGCTTTTGGCTTTGATGATTTTACCTATTTTTTTGATCTTGATATTTTGATGTTTTTGGATTTCTAATTTTTTTAAGAATATACACCCATCCGATCCAATAAGAACATTCCGTGGATGCACAACATTTGGATGATGCAAAAACAAGCCGTGAAGATCCCCGTGGATGGAAAGTGCTTATTTGCGGCATATACCATTTTGCTGCTTTCACCACAGTAATTTCTTCAAAGTGCCACCAAAGTGGTTTTCTACCTTAGGAGGACCATTTTTGCTTTTACTATTTCAACTTTTTCCGATTTTTGATTTTTTGTTTTTTATTTTTGTTGTTACCAAGATCACCGTTTGCTGGCAGTTTTCATAAATTCAAAGTAACCATTTTTTCGTGACATTTTCTAATTTTGATTTTGTCTCTATACCTTGGAAGATTTAGGCATAAATTTTTTTTAGATGAGAGCTATTCATGGGCTCTTGTAGAGGTTCCCCTTCGGGTGTTGATAACTGATATGCCCTTGATTTGTAACTTGTTGTTATAAAGAATGGTCTCAACCAATTGGGTTCGAACTTTCCTTTGTTGCTTGGGTTTAGGACATTCTTCTGATTCTCTTTTAATACGAGTTCTCTGACTTCGAACATCCTGCTTCTGATTTTCTTATTGTAGCTCCTTTTGAGTCTATTTTGATAGACTTGCAAATGATTCAAAGCATCTATACGTCTCTCATCCAGTAGCTCTAGCTCATTTAGTCTTGATACCCAATACTCTTCATCCGTGATGAGGTTTTGCAGTGATATCCTGGGGGATGGGACCTCAATCTCAATGGGGAGTACGGATTCTGATTCGTAGACCAAGGAGAAGGGGGTTGATAAGGAAGTGTCCCCGTCCCAAGTTCGTCACCTTGTTGAGAGTTTTACGGTGTTATGGTCTTGACCTTGTCTTTATTTTCGTATTGGTTGTTATTGTTTATTTATGTATTTGTGAATAGTTGTTATTTAATTAATCTTTATTTTATGTGTGATTAATTAATGTTATTTAATTGATATAGTTATTTATAGATAATTATAGTTAAATTAATTGATTAATGTTCTTGATTGAGTGAATAGTTTAAATTAAAATATTAGATGCTTTGATGTAAATTAGAATTTTAAATTTGCATAAGGTAAGTGGTATTAATTCTTAAATTTTTAAATTAATTAAATAGCATATAATGCTTTATTACTATTAAAAGAAAATAATTAAAATTAGTTAGTTAAATTATAATTAGAGGATTTATGGGAATGAGTGGGGAATCTAATAAAATTCTTGTTTTAAAATATTCTTAGAGAGAATATTGGCATGTGGGGAACGGCAAGAAGTTTCTTCACAGAAAGTAATTGGCTTTAGAATAGTGTGTGGGGTTTTGGGGGGATTTTCTGGTTTTAAAATAAATTTGAGGAGGATTACAGTAGATTTTTGGGCTCATATTTTACTCCAGGCTGGAGGTGAAGTTTCTGGGAAGGATTTAGAAGTTGGAAATTTTGAAGGCAAAGCTTTGCTCCAACTCTCGCTCCTTCAAGCTTCAGGAAAAAAGGGTTCTTTTATTATTTGTTTAATTGCTTTCTTGTTTTGAAAAGATTGTCTGATATTGTCCGCGTAAGAGGAAATTGTCGTGAATTAGTTGTAACCCTCTGTAGAAAATTTATTAAAAGTTCCTCTATAGAAAAAACTATGTTCTCGGCTGTTGAAGTTTTGTCGTTATTATTTTCTTACCTTTGTAGAAAATTTTACAGTAAAATCAGAGAACCTTATGAAATAAAATATATTGTTAAACAATAGGAAAGTTACAAAGGAAAACAATTGAAAATCTCTGTAGGTTGCAAATGGATTTTTCTGTGAAAACCCCTATGGAAATTTTCTTTCTACTATGTAAATAAAATTATTTTGCTACGTTGAATCTTGCAGAAATGCCCAACTGAAGTATTTGAAATAAGTGTTATATATATATATATATATTAGATATGTGTTTGAAAAAAAATTCTTGAGAAATTGATCTCCCATATGGATTCGATTTTAAAAAATTAAAAATTAAAAAAAAACAATTTGGGGGGCTGGGGGGGTGGGAGGAGCGAGGGGGGTCGGCTAGAGCTGCACCTCCCCATACCCCAAGGGTGGTGCGCAGCCACCATGGCTACGCACAGCAGCCTTGGTGGGGTTGTGGCCTCCCCACCCAGGGAGGACGCAGTCCTCCAGGCTGCGTATTGTTTTTAAAAATATATATATTTAAATTTTGTTTTTAATTATTATTTAAAATTTTAGATTTATTAAATTTAATTTAAATTTAATTTGTTAAATTATATTAATAAATATATATATTATATATAAATATATATATGTATATATATTATCATATATATATATATATATAAATTTATTTATTTATTTATACGAGATATAATTATATAGATTATTTTTATAATGTTAATTTAATTGTGATAATAAATGTAATATATATACATATATATATATACTCTTGGTTAAAATTATAAAAAAATATTACATAGGTTATTTATAACGACTTCATGTTGTTACTGGATAAATTGAAGAAAGTATTTTATCAAATCCATTCGAGTGTTTTTAAGTAATGAAATATGTAACGCCCGTCGTGCAAACCCCAGAGAACACACACATAAAGCGAATAATTTTTTATTTTTATTTTTTAAATAAAAGAAGTAACATGTAATAACATTAAACCATAAACACATAGCATAACACATAACATTAATACACTTGGTTCTCTGGGGCACGCGAGGTTACATTGCAACCACAAAACATAATAAAGACAATGAAACTAACATAACCATTTAATTAGAGAAAACCATATACAATGATACAACTGAAAGCCATGATGCAAGTATGACAACATCGCACAATTACATCCATGATAAATCTTTTAACAAGATCCATATCAAACCTAACTATTACATCATTGAAATAATATTACATTACAATTTTCTTTGATACATGAATTACATTGAATTTCCCAACATGGGGATTGATACAAGAATAATGAATATGAAGTACAACTGATCACTGGAACATCTGCACTGCGGGAAAGCTGCGAAGACAAGACGCTGATGGGGAACCCAACGGGTGCGGAGCACGTTCCACCCAACCATGTGAATTACAAGTAACTCACCCCCCGTGCTCAGAGGTGATGAGGAAGTGAACCCGACCATGAATGTCAACCGACTCAACCACAATATGATATAAAAACAAGTACAACTCAAAGCTTACAAAGAACAACCATCAACTTTACAAATCACATGACAAGATTAATCCAAGAACTCATCACGATAACATGAAGTAATAACACTTAACAATCATGAATCAAATTACAAGAATTCAAAGAAACATCACAAAGAGATAACATCCAGAGGCAACAATAACAAGGCACAAGGGTGTCAAGTAGGGAGGGTCATCACATAACTCTCATGGGATCCCCTGGCTCTTCCTCCAACTGAGGCGCCGGCACCCACCTATGGATTCCCTAGCCCTATAATCAGAACAACATAAAAATAACAATATCCAGAGGCGACAAGCAACAAGGACAAGGATGTCAAGTGGAGAGTGTCATCGCATAGCTCTCATGGGATCCCCTGGCACTTCCTCCTAACCGAGGCGCCGGCACCCATCTATGGATCACCTGGCCCTTCCTCCTACTGAGGCGCCGGCACCATAGGGTAGCTAATGCGGAGCCGATAATCTCTCATGAAGACGAGACAACGACTTTGCCGACCACAGCCTACTCAGTCTATCACTAGTCTACGGTAGCCCTAATGCATAGACGAGGAATCCATCTTTCTTTATCTTGTATGTTTTACTACCCATCCCCCTAAATTCTATTTTTAGGTTATCACTTGTTTAACTACTCTTACGTAGGTTCCCCTGGCACTTCCTCTTACCCGAGGCGCCGGCGCCCACAAAGAGCCACTCTCCCTATGACCCTTAACAGAAAACTAGAATAAGGCAAGGGTTGTACCAAAACAAATAAAGCAGAAATCTCAAGACCAACCATGCGAGGCATTCCTCATCTCGCGATAATCCAAAATTAAAACACAACAACCCCATACAACCCTTCCAAAACATGAGGCAACAATATCAACTTCAAGAGCCAAACCAACACAAGAATAACATTCAAAGACTAATACATGCCTCTGGAACTAAGATTCACCCTAACCCTAATTGGGTTCAACACTAACCGATGACTATTACGGAAAAGCAATAACATAAACTTAAGTCAATCACAAAAGAGTATCAAATTCCTAACACCAAATAAAACGAACTGGTTTATCTCGATATAATTCCACAACAACAATAAAAAGCTAAATAAATAACTAAATAAATTCCCGATTGCATTATTTGCTCAACCAATAAAATAATCCCCTTTATTTTTATAATAATACAAATTAATCTTAACTATAATTCAATTACACTATAACTAACAAAAATATTTAATAAAATAATCAACATTCTGTTTTGGATAAATTGCAATTATTAAATTTAGTAATAGACTAAATTAAAAATATTGTATTCAATAAATAAATAAATTAAATA
>VDFB02256076.1:0-38147 GCA_007258455.2 Sequoia sempervirens
AATAGGACATCAGAAAATAGCAGTCTGATAATAGCTACTGGGATTGCAGTGGACTCTTGGAAGAAATTTCTTCCGGAGATGAAAGATAAGTATAAAATAATTTTCTGAATTTAGCATCAGTTGCAACTTTTTTTGATAAATTTGAGGAGAGAATGCAGTAAGAGAGAGTGCAGTAAAAATATTAAAGGGGAAGAGAAAGTAGTGGAATTTTTTGTCATTGATGTCAAAGGGGGAGAGAATGCAGTGAAAAATGCCTTGAAATCCAAAGGGGGAGCAGTTTTTTTTTGTGTTTTGAAGCTTTTGAGTTTTGACACTTAGTCATTTTACACTAAGTGTTACCATCAATGCCAAAGGGGGAGATTGTTGGCATATGGCTTTGGGAGATTGTTTTTGGTTGCTAGTGTTTTCATTGATGGCAACTAGAGTCAATAGTGTGGTCTGCAGTTTAGAAGTAGCTCATACCGGAAGGAAAAGTAGAAGACTATATTCTATAGGCAGAAAGCATGAAGAATAGAGTATCCGGTTGATAAGTTGGTATGAATACTTCACTGGATCATTATTTTTTTGTGTGGATCCCTAGGGAAGGTTTTCAAGCATGTATGTTACCTAATTGGTAAGTTTTGTAATGTTGCATTGATCAATGTAGGGGTTTGGAGATTCGGTAGAATGACTTATTGTCTATTTTCTCATTATGGCCGACCTGTTCTGTATAGTGTGTCACAGATGTATGAGGAATAGTTGTTTAACCATTTCTTGTGTTAGGAATTTTGATTTGGCTCCCTATTATAGTCTAGCCGACTTGTGTGGGTACGCATTAATTCTAATTAGTGATTTGAGCCGACATGTGGAAGAATATTATATTTTGCTTGAAGTCGACATATAGTAATAAAATCTTGTTAGCAGATATATAAATGAGATCGGTAATTCATTTTGAATGTATGGTGTGGTGTAATGAGAAGGTGTGTGTGCAAAAAAGTGCAGAGTAGTTGTATGAGCTAATATTAGAAGATCTGTTGAAGTGAATTTTTTTTGTGCAGCAAAAGGGTTTTTGTGTAGGAAATCATAGTAGAGCAAAGCAAAAGTGTGAATTGGAGGAAAGGTCTAGAATCTATTTTATGTGCCTCATTGGAACTGAATCCAAGCATTTATAGATGTTATATTCTTAGTTCAACCTTTTTTTTGTAATCTCAAATATTTTGTAAGGCAGCGAGACTTCCCTATTTTGAGTAGTGAGCTCTAGGCAGTGTGCCTAAATGCAAGTGCATTCCCTTTTGATCATACTTTTAATAGAGTATACTTTGTGGATTAATATCCACCATGGTTTTTCCCCTAACAGGGTTTCTTCATAAAAAATTTGGTGTTATGGTGTTCACATTGTCTCTTTGATGAGTTTGCATGTTTCCTTCTATTTATATGTTGTGAATGTTATTAAAGGTTAAATATTGTTGGTGATAGTTTAAGATCTAATTTGAAATTCAAATATTGTGGAACACTGATTCACCCCCCCCCCCTCTCAGTGTTCTTAATGTCCAACAAGGCATAGCCACAGGTCGCAATGGTTGGATCAAAAATTCAAGATGTGCAAGGACTCTTTCCCCATTGAAACTATTGTATTTGTAGTTAATTTTGCTGAAAATTACACATTGCAACCACAAAATGAATTTCAATCACATATTATAATTCTATTAAAATTGCTATTTTTTTCCACATAACATATAGGCATGCCCCTGATAGTATAGAAGAGGACAGGAAGATAATCAGGGAGTACCATTTTTACATGAGTGGTGATAGATCTCATTCATCTAAGTTTGTACAACATTGTTTTGAAAACTTTTTTGAGTTCTTGCAGGAAAAAGAAATTGCAATGGGTCAAAATTTGATTTGGTCAAATAACTGGATAGGGAAATTCAAGAATGATTGCATGTTTTATTGGTTGAGTAGGATGCATATAGAGAGGGGTGTACCACATATTTGGAGTTTTTTCGAAGCTGGGCATGGAAAAGGTGAACATGATGGTGCAAGTGCATATGTGAAGAGAGCTTTGGTTAAGGAACAAATGAATATTAGAGGTGGTGCAACATTCAGTGATGCACATTCTATTGTGGATTGGTGTACCTATGCACTATCACGAGGAGGGACACTTGATTCACAAGTCAGTAGGTTCTTTTGGTTGGTTGAGGAGGGTACAGTGGGAGACATAATGGAATGTCAAAAAATTAGAGATTCTTCAAAGATGCATTCAGTTTGAAGCTCATATGAAAGTGCATGGACCATATGGACATGAGAGATGTCTTGTTTTTCTTAGAATTGTATTCAGTGTGATTGGGATCAATGTGAGTCAAGTGAATGGGTACATACATGGATTCCACAGTACCTAACCCCTTTATTTGTAGCACAAACTTCATTACAAGATGTAATGGAAAGTTCACTTGACTACGATCATCTTTCAAATCTTGTACAGCCAAGACATGTCTATGCAGTTGTAGCACTGTAAGGGAATGAAGAGGGATCGGACTATTGGTTGGCACAATGTGTATAGGGAAAGAAAAATCTAACACAACTGCTGACAGATGATGATGGCTTCATGTATCCTTCACATTCAGTTTTTATTTCTCGAACTTGGTTGCATTACCATTTCACCATCGTTTAGGTTTTTTACAATAATATAGATTTGTTATTCTAAGTATATTTAGATGTTGATAAAAAAATTATGATCACATAGGTTCAGTTGTTGTTTTCAGAACTTGGTTGCGAACATATATGATTAGAAAGAATGGTGTACCTACATTTGAAGACTATGAGAAACAAAAAACCATTCTAATGTATTCGCACCTTGTTATAGCAACAAATGTTAAGTTATTGAGACATCATGTTAGACCAAAAACAAAAAAGCTATGGAAAATTAGTAGTGTTGATCATGAAGCATTACTAGAAACTCTGAAGGTAAGAGATGACCCTGCAGGGACACTTGAGTAGCAGATCATTTGTTGTATGGGACAGGTATGATATTATTCATCATATTTTGATATTGTTTATCTACTAAGGTTCATTATTTATATTGTTTACAATAATATAGATTGGTTATTCTAAGCATCTTTTATAGTTTGCATTACCAATTCATCATCATTCAGGTTGTTTAGAATAATATAGATTTGTTAGTCTAAGCATCTTTTCTATTGTGAAGATATAGCTATCTCATCTGAAGTATATTGTGATGTTCCTAACACTATAAATCATGGACCTGCTACAACAATAGCCAACTCTGATCGTTTGGGAGAGGTACATGACATATTAGAATAATATAGATTGGTTATTCTAAGCATCTTTTTATAGTTTGCATTATCATTCCATCATCATTCAGGTTGTTTAGAATAATATAGATTTGTTAGTCTAAGTATCTTTTCTATTGTGACAATATAGATTTCTCATTTGAAGTATATTGCGATGTTCCTAGCACGATAGATCATGGATTTGTTGCAACAATAGCCAACTTTGATCCTTTGGGAGAGGTATGTGAGAGATTAGAATAATATAGATTGGTTATTCTAAACATTTTTTGTAGTTTGCATTACCATTTCATCATCAATTAGGTCATTTAGAATAATATAGATTTGTTATTCTAAGCATCTTTTCTATTGTATGTAGTTTGACTGCTACCTTAATGGTTTGTATAGGTGGTTCACTCCAAAACGTCAACATGCTACTCTTGTGGAAGAGTGTGCCAACTGCGAAGGCAATGCAAGCTCTATTTCCTTCCCCTACTGGGAAAGGACTATGTATTAGGGTTGTTTGTTGTATGCCTACGTGGAATTTTGTAAATCCTATATTTGATAGCAATTATTGAATGATAATATCATGCATATTGTGTACACTTTACGTGTATTCAAGTGTATACTTTGTCACTTATGAGTATTGCAATGTATACTTTACGACTTAGATGTTTTAAAGCATATACTTTCTATTCATGTGTGTAGTTCACGACTTAAGTGTATTTGAGTAAATGAATCACTTTTTCACTTACTGATGTAAGGAACAAAACAAACCCTAAACCCCTTTGCACCTTTACATCACATCCATCTGACCCTTTTTCCATCAACTGAAAACTCATCACCATGGGAAAACACATCCAAGATAGCAAAAACGGAGAGAGGTTATTGTAGAGGATCCCAACACGATCCCATAGCCTTAGATGAAGAGTCTGTAGGCATCATGGTTTCCGAGAAATAGAGATTCAAAGATTACTGCATTTTAGCACTTTGGACTCTTAAGGGAAATCGTCAATTCAATGTAGCTCAGAGTGATTCGACGTATTTGGGTGAAAAAGAGGACCATCCCTAGCATAAACATACCCATCCAAACATTTTGAAAAGCTATGTTTGGCCCTACGAGTTGCAAAATGAAAGTTGCACCACTTTGCAACTTTACACTGCTTGCATTTGACAACTTTTTCCTCAACTGAAAAACTCATCACCGCAGAAAAATGCCTCCGAGATAGAAAAAACTGAGAGAGGTTATTGTAGAGGGCTTCAACATGATCCCATAGCCTCAGATAGAGAGTCTATAGGCATCATGGTTTCTGATAAATATCCCTCCAAAGATTGTTTCCTTTTAGCACTTTGGACTCTTAAGGGAAATCACCGATCCAATGTAGCTTGGAGTGATTCGGCATATTTGGGTGTAAAAGAGGACCATCCCTAGCATAAACGTACCCATCTAGACATTTTGGAATAGTTCATTTGGTCCTATGAGTTGCAAAATGAAATTTGCACCACTTTGCAACATTACACTGCTTGCATTTGACAACTTTTTCCTCAACTAAAAACTTGTCATCGCAGGAAAATGCCTCTGAGATAGCAAAAAATGAGAGATTTTATTGTAGAGGGTCTCAACACAATCCCATAGCCTTAGACAAAGAGTCTATAGGCATCATGGTTTCTGAGAAATAGAGATTCAAAAATTATTGTCTTTTAGCATTTTGGACTCTCAAGAGAAATCGTCGATCCAATGTAGCTTAAAGTGATTTGGCATATTTGGGTGCAAAAGAGGACCATCCCTAGCGTAAATGTACCCATCCAAACATTTTGGAACAGTTTGTTTGGTCCTACAAGTTGTAAAACGAAAGTTGCACCACTTTGCAACTTTACACTATTTGCATCTGACAACTTTTTCCTCAATTGAAAACTTGTCACCGAGGGAAAAAGCCTCTGAAATAGCAAAAATCGAGAGAGGTTATTATAGAGGGTCTCAACATGATCCCATAGCCTCAAACAGAGTGTCTATAAGCATCATGGTTTTTGAGAAAAATCCCTTCAAAGATTGTTGTCTTTTAGCACTTTGGACTCTTAAGGGAAATCATCGATCCAATGTAGCTCAGAGTGATTCGGCATATTTGGGTGCAAAAGAGGACCATCCCTAGCATAAAAATACCCATCCAGACGTGTTGGAACATTCTGTTTGGTCATACGAGTTACAAAATGAAAGTTGCACCACTTTGCAACTTTACACTGCTTGCATCTAAAAACTTTTTCCTCAACTAAAAACTCGTCACCGCGGGAAAATGCCTCCGAGATAGAAAAAACTAAGAGAGGTTATTGTAGAGGTTCTCAACACAATCCCATAGCCTCAAACGGAGACTCTTTAGGTGTCACAGTTTCTGAGAAATAGCCCTTCAAAGATTGTTTCCTTTTAGAACTTTGGACTCTTAAGGGAAATCGTCAATCTAATGTAGCTCGAAGTGATTTGGAGTATTTGGGTTTAAAAGAGGACCATCTCTAGCATAAAAGTACCCATCTAGACGTGTTGGAATAGTTTGTTTAGTCCTACTAATTGCAGAACGAAAGTTACACCACTTTGCAACTTTACACTGCTTGCATCTGACAATTTTTTCTTCAACTGAAAACTCGTCACCGCAGGAAAACGCCTCCAAGATAGAAAAATTTGAGAGAATTTATTGTACAGGGTCCCAACATGATCTCATTGCCTCTAACAGAAATTTTGTAGGCATCACGGTTTTCGAGAAATAGCCCTTCAAAGATTGTTGTCTTATAGCACTTTGGACTCTTAAGGAAAATCGTCAGTCCAATGTAGCTTGAAGTGATTCAGCGTATTTGGGTGCAAAAGAGGACTATCCCTATCGTAAATGTACCCATTTGTACATGTTGGAACAGTCTATTTGGTCCTACAAGTTGCATAATGAAAGTTGCACCACTTTGCAACTTTACACTGCTTGTCAAAATTGCAACTTATTGTCAAATGATGGAAGTTCAAGAGTCATCTTGTTGTAGTTCATTGGAAAACAATTGGAAGTTGTTTGTTCATGGCCCAATTAGGTAGGAATTAGATGTTAGAAGGGTTTGGGAGAGCAGCGGAGGTCAATCGAGGTTTGGGTATGATGCCCTAGATGCGAAAAGTGTGGTTTTTGAGTGAAATTGGGAGGTTTGAGGGTGTTAGTGATTGAAATTTATTGGGAAAGCAATTTCTAAAGGTGTATTAAGCATATGTAGACTTCTATAAACATTTTTGAGGTGTTGTTTGAGTGAGATAAGTGTGGAAATGCATACTTTCAATTAACCCCCTTATAATCTAGGCAAAATGAGGGTAAAATGACTAAGTGACTTAGATGGAATTTACAAGGATGATAGTTGTGGAATTTGGATGTTTATAGACTGGTGAGATACTTTCCAAAGGAATCTTGGTGGGGCAGCAGTCTTAAAGAGGAGTTGTTTTGCAAATTTCGGCTAATTAGAGCCCTGTTCGACGTAATAGTTCAATTTTAGTGGGGTTGTTCCAAAACAAACACATTAAGTTTTAAGATATGTTAAAGGGAAGGGTAATGGTGTCTTTCACAACCTTTTTTTTGTGGGTTTGAGTTGATTTTGTGAAGATATTGATTCTTACTCAAGATGATTTTATACCTTTTACATTTTATTATGCTTCAATGAACATTAAGTGACATTGATTTTTATCCAGATGATTATATTACTTTTGAATGAACACTGGTCTGATTAGGTTAATTTATGAACATTTCCAAAATATGTCGGCCCCTGCTAACCAGGATGCCTCTTTGGCGTTTGAGGAGGAAGATACTAAACCTAGCTGTTCGGAGTATAAACCTAATTTGAGTTTGGTTAGGATGGTCCTGAATCCACCCTCTGTCCAGACTGGCATAATAACCCAAATCCGTGATCCCCAGTTTGATAAAGTCAGCCCTGCTTCTAAGCCTGGAAGTGCTACTCCTAAAGCTAAAGGTGTTGGAGTGAATCCTCCTTTCAAAAACCTTGTTGCGTATTCTGAAGATTCCCCTGATTCTGAGGATTCTGGCTCTAATAGTAATTCTTCCTCTGTTTCCCCATCGATGGATAGAGAGGTCAGAACTAGGTCCCCTGGTGCCTCTGACTTTGCTAAAAGTTGCTTCAATCTTGAAAGGGATTCTTCTGTTGATTTTCTGGGTATAGCTAAGAATAATGTTGCGGACCATTTCAAATTGTCAAAATGGGTTTTTCATGAAATTAATGAGCTCAAAATAAAAAAACTGGGCCCTATAGAGTAAATTAGAAGAAATGGGAGCTAAGGTTTATGCATTATGCAAGAAAGATGTTGAGAGTAATGATAACATTGCTAGCAAAGAGATCCAGGACAATGCGGGTAAGGACAGATGGATTGAAATTGAATTTGAAAAAATGAAAAATACTGTGAAAATAATTACTAAACAGAACAACAGGATGGCAAGACATAATGCCATCATCATCAACGCTATGACTGAAAATTTGGAAAAAGCTCAACAGGGGTCTTTGGTTGTCAACTTGGAAGAGGTGAAAGGAAAAAACCAGGAAGATGACATTGGGATTTCAAAGAGAACCAAGGACAATTTGAAAAGGAAGGCACCCCCCACACCAAATATGATTCAAACTTTCAAGAAGGGTGTCCAGGATATGTAGGACCTGGAGGCTGAGACTGAGTCTGTTCTGAAGACTCTGGGTTAGCTGTTGCTGGTTTTTCGGCCTGCGTTTCAGCTGGTTCTTTGTTTGATCTTCCTGGCCTTTTTTGGCTGGCTATTGTTCCTTCTGGTTTTTTCTTTTATTGCAGCCTGTTTAGTCTGCTGAACTTTTTTGTCCTCTTTCTTTTGTTGTAAACTTGGTGGTTTCGGGTCCCTATAAAACCCATTTTTTTCCTTTATCAAAAACATGAAATGCATTTCATTAAGTTGTATCCACTTTTCATTAATTTTAACTTCTTTTGAAATAAAAATCAGCTGCACACTTCATTACACAAGTTTAAAAAACAAAATAATGTCAAATGTAAATTCATTCAACAAAGCTTGAAATCATGAGTATTCTCAAAATGAGTGTTTGATAAGAATTTATTGGTAGACATGTATGAAAAATGTGGTACAATAGAAAAGGAAATTCATTTTTTTGAAAAATATCCTCAAAGAAATAGATGGATTACCAATTGTAATTCATAAGCTCTATTAAAATGTTATTTCATTAATCTATAACATACATTATCAATCATAACTTTAAACAATTCTAAGATAATTATACATTCCATTTTGAAAATTCAAAGTAGAAATACATGCACACTCGGAAAAAATTAGATCGAATATCAATTCTTATATATCAAACTGTAGAATAATTGTGTTTGTGCATATACAAATTTGGCATATGTCTACTCAGAACAAGTTTTACAATTTTTACAAATTGTGGCATATATGCCATCTCAAGATCTATCAAACCCTAAGTACATGTCAATCTATATCATATCCTAATCTTGTGTTGGACCATCAAAATGAAGCCTCCTCGAAGAAGTTAGATGCTTTGCAATTTCCTGTACAATAACATTTCAAACCACAAATTCGATTATGTGAATGGTTGACAAGATAGACTAGTAAATAGAAACTTATATACCATCATTTATAAATTGCAAATTTAACATCAAAATCAGTATACATGTACTATATTATATCAATAATGCAATTCTTGTTTACCTCAAATCTTTCTCTCTTTTCTGCAAGATGTTCTACATATGATTGTCCCTTAGGATGATCAGGAGTCCTCGTATAAAGTAATGGTCTCTCACTCATCACAATGTTGAGTCGAACAAAGGAATATAGCAAATAAAATAAAAATGATACAATTTAAAATATAATTTTTGACAAATAATCATATCTACTAATCACATATCTACTCTTATCTAAACGTAAATGATCTATAATATAAAATAAACACATACCTGTTGTGATGCTATGACACTAGATGGGCTCATAGTGGATGGATCAGCTAAGATGGTTTCTTGTATAAAAAATGACAAGAATGCAAATGCACATGCACATATAAATATAATGTCAACAATAAAAAAGATATATACCTGTTGTGCAACTTCATCCAATGGGTCAGACTCGGTCAACAAGGTTGTATAAGAACCAAGTTGTTGCATAAAAAGAAAAGATTACATTAGACTATAAATATGAGTAGTACATGTATTTAAACATAATAGATTTCAAAGATTAACATCTAAAATAACAATTTAAATTATTTATCGTGTATTGATTGTCTAAGGAAAATGAAATGGCAGTATGCGTAGCCTGCTGCACTTCCGACAACTGCTCCTCTGTCAACAACTGTTAAAGATTACATCACATAAACATATATTAGTACAAATATCCTTCATAAAATATGAAAGAGTTTACATAAAACACACTATGAAATTTCTTTAAGACTTACCGGTCCTCCCATATCATCCCTGGAAGTCGATGTCTCTCTTGAAAATGCTCCACTTTGTGCTCTATCAACTCCTACATCTGGCATATCATGAACCTCAAATTCGGATGTGTCTATGGGAGCCTCAGTGGACCGTTAGAGAGTACCAAAACATAAATAATTGCACGTCATGCAACGATGAGGCACACAAATATGTCCCAAAGAGGATGGTGTACTAGTGGGAGTTGATGGCTATGTACCAGTGGGAGCTGCTACAGCAAGTGCACCACCATCATGTTGGGATGTATTAGGTGCAACACCACCATGATGGGATGCACCGTCAAATGGTTGCACAACATGATGGCTCTTCCTCACCAAATCATCACTCAACGAATTTAATGCATAAATGCTTGAAGTTCCTGCATCTACAGCAATCTCAGGGTAAGGTAGTGGAGTCAGAGTAGCAATAGGTGGAGGAGGATGAACTGGGGTGACTCAGTGTGTCGTAGGTCTATCCTATGGCATCCCTCTACCAACACTCTGGAAATCTCACATGTCAAAGTAATTGACATGTTTCCCTAGCACAAACTCAGCATATAATTTTCGGAGAAAATACTGAGGGACATCAAGATTGTTGTTGGGTGGTTTATCAAAAACCATCCACCAACATCTCCAAAAATTATCTAATATTCCTCTATGGGTGCACCATTTAATTGAAAATTTTGGTTTTCACACATTAACAGGTTGTCCAATTCTCTAATCTATGAATAACTAGGCTAATTGGGCTTTTTCAATATCAAGAGCCTTCACCTCATCATACAATAACCCATCAGCATAAAATTATCTCTGTTGCTCTCGCCACTGTGCAAATCTATTATGCTGAGTTGTCAAAGTTTGAACATTTACAATGATTGTTTCCAAAGTGTTTTTCATATTTGATAGTCCATTGAGTGTCTCATAGATTTGACATACTTTTCTAATTGGTCTAAATTTCTATGAATAGACTAGTATATTGTTGGCACATTTTCATTCGGAAACAATGGTTGCGGTGGAGGATTTGGAGGGTATTCATTTTCTGTAGGATTAGGGTTTTCATTTTGTGCGAGAGGGTTTTCATTTTGTGTGGGGTTAGGATCTTCATTTTGATCCATTTTTAACCTGTTAATTGATAGTAAAAAAATTAAAATTAACAATGGTTTTAATCTAATAAAAAATTATCAAATATACCCTATTTTTGACTAAAAAAAAAAAAAATGAATAAAAATTGAAAAAATCAAACATACCTTACAAATTTGATGATTTTTTTGGTAATTTGACCTCTCCCAAATGGATATCTAAGTCGCACTTTAAAAACCCACGCGCACGCACTGTAGAAATATAGCTCTCAAATTTTTTTTGGTCTGTTTATAATGTGAGAAATGGATATCCATTTATAACAGATATTTGTTTCTTGATTTACAGCCTTTTTAAATAAATGGTCAGGTCCAAGACCCAACCATGGTGGTTTTTTTGAAATATCTATTATTTAATATAATATGTATTATATTAATTTTAATATAATACATATAAATAATATAATACATATTATTATATATAATATATATTATATATATTATAATAATATCAATATTATATAATATAATATAATATTATAATATTATATTAAATTATAATATTATTATAATATAATATATATATTATATTATTATAATATATATAATATTATATTTATAATATAATAATATATTATTATAATATATATATATATATATATATATTATATTATATTATAATATTATTATAATATTATGCGAACCCCAATCCTAGTACCTGCAAAACAACATGAATAAACGAGTTAAATAAGATATTGCAAGCTAAAACAAGGATTCCCCATGAAATCCATTTACAACATTCAAACTAGGAAGAAAATATTGAAGAACACAATGGAAATGATAAAAGAAAGAATGAATCCTAATTTAAATGTGCAAACTCATGTTCCCATGGGGGAATTGGTGTCAATTTGATGTGAAAATTGGCCCTTTCCCAATTCCTAAGATGCAAGCTTGATATGTTGAAGATGATTGATCCACTTTGATTGTGAAAGATGAGAGCTCCAAGCCAAAATCTACAAAAAACCTAGCTAAGAACTCAAGATTGAAGGATGAAAATGGCTAAATATTTTAGCATAATAACTTTGCATAATTTGTGGATGATCAAACGAAGATATGAGCTCTTTATTTATAGAATGTCAAGATGGATGAATGTCCAAATTTGAGCAATGTGGGACTAACATTCATCCAATGGCATGATGCCACTTGTCAATCCATCAACGGATGGAGGATGTGCAAGATTTGGTGATTGTGCCAATAAATGCATAATTTTGAATTTCAAATTTGTTGAAATGACTTGTAAGAGGGAAGGGAAAATGCAATAAATGCAACTTGGCTCAAGGAAAAGGACATGTAAGATGAAGTTATTGCCTTGTTGGATGTACATGTTGACTTGGAATTTTTGAATTCAAATTGAGAAAATATTCCAAAAGATGCCTTGTGAGGAAAATAAAGATTTAATAAATGAATTAAATCTATTTTCATGTGCAACTTGCATTATCTAGAGGATGGGACATGAGATGAGATTAAATTAATCAAGGGTAATTAATTTAATGAGAGAGGTTGGAGTGATGTGACCTTTTGACTCAAATTTATGGATTTATTTAAATCAAAAGAGGGAGGAATATGACAAGAGATTAATTAAATAAGGATTTTGATTTATTTAATTAAAAGAGATGGTGTTAGATTAAATCAAATAAGGTTTTAATTTATTTAATTTAATGCATAGACTTTGGATATTTAATCAAATAAATTGATTATTTAATTAAATAGGGATAATTAGATCAGATGAATTGATTTAATTAACAAGAGGGAGTGACTTAATTAGACAAAATGATTTATTTAATTAAGGGATGAAAGTTGATGAATTTAATCAGATAAGGAGATTTGATTAAATGGTTAGACCAAGGGATGATTCAGGAAGAAATGATGTTAGTAGTCGAGATCGGATGAACAATGTCAATCAGTATATTTTACGTGTCTACATTTTTTCCCTCTTTGAAGCAATGCACTCGTTGTGTTGGTTCAAAGAATAAACAATCTCGATCAAAGCCAAAAAAAATCATTATTTAAAAACCTGCCCAAGAGGAAACATGCCATTATAATGCCCCCATGAGAGATTGGACGAAAATTTTAATTTTTTGGGTGATCTTGCAAAAAAAAAAGAGGACAAAGTACCCAATAGGTTTGAAAGGGCTCCGGGAGGCTAAAAACGTGTCTAAACGCAATAAAATGATAAAAAACAAGCCTCGACCAGACAAAAATAGGTTTGGGGTCCAAAACCCTAGCAGGACAGCCATTCAGGGTTAAAAACCCTAATTTTCATGCTTAAATGGGGCCCGAAGGGTCACTTTCAAGTCATTTTCAAAAAACCTCCAATAGTAATCTCGAGATTTGAGCTTAGACCTCCTGACGATATGGCACAACGATAGCTTCCTCTTCACATTTTGGATCTAGTTCAGACGTACCAGCGGCCACCTAGCATTGGGGCACCAGTAAGTGGTCCTTACCCTAGCTTCGTCTTTCATTTATTGCTTTAATTAATGCTTTAAAGAGTCGATCCGCTTGTAGTGGCACTATATAATGCTGCTCAGAAGTCAAACTGCTCCGCTGGGAGGGAAATTGCACCGCGGCAGTGCGATTTTGCTCTTTTCAGCCCTAGCGTCAGAGTTTGATTAAAATCAAACTGTGACGCCATCACGGGTTGCACCGCTATTGAAGTTTTTTGAACGCTTAACAAAGGATTTTAAAAAAAATTTAACATGGTGACCTTCCTTGATGTAGGACATGGCGAGGGAGCTCTACTCTCGGGAGCATAGGTCGCGAGACCTAGCTAGCTACTTTGCGGGACCTGAGCGACAGGGACCAGGATCGACTCCAGATTGCGGGGTTGTGGCACATTGCATATGTGGCCCCCATCCGCACTCACTTGGGGATGCTATCATTGTTGGTCGAGAGATGGCACAGCGAGACATCCTCGTTTCATCTTCCCACTAGTGAGGCCACCGTCACTCTAGAGGACATTTGGCGGATTTTATGATTGCCTATTCACGGTCGCCGGGCGATCTTCGACATGGACGAGGGGCGCGAGGTCTGCTTCCAAGTCCTTGCTACTGATGAGATTTTCTTCTACGAGGGGTAGATAGAGCTTGAGCGACACAGGATCCTAGCACACCCTACCACTGGGTGATTGCAGCGATCATTTCGAGCATTGTTGCCCCTAACAGATGAGGGCGATACTTCAGTCCCGGCTGGGGATATTGCTGGGAGCCGATGGTCCGAGACAGGCTGGTTCATTTCGCATGGGGGCATGTTCTTCTCACATCACTTTACAGAGTTCTCCATGAGTACGTTTATATGGATGGCAGAGCGCTGGGAGCAGGGGTGACTCTACTTCACGTCTGGGCATGGGAGCACATTGTTGTGTTGCGGTCGCGGATCGTTTCAGTTTTGATGGGGCTAGACGATCCCCTCGTGGCACGATACAGAGGTGGTGTGTCTTTCACTCATACCGGCGAGCATGGGATCTCCTACTAGAGGAGAGTCTTGGATGAGATACAGGTTTTCACCTGGCGACCCTACCTTGGTCGGCCCAGATGGGTCAACGATGCCGATCAGATATTTTGCTGCCGTCAGGACTGGTATATGCAGGGATGAGAGCATACCATGCTCGAGAGGTACCTACCTGGGCGCGTGCAGCGTCATTTCAAGGAGCCGCAGGATCATCCTGATGACGATTATGTAGTTGTCTTTGCCCGCACCATGACACAAGTTTTATGGGGGTGATATATTCCTACTTCAGAGGCAGTGGACAGTTTTCGATAGCTGGTAGCCCAGCCATGGGCTTATGATCAGGGGCTAGTAGATCCAGGCACCACTCAGGCCTACAGGGATTGGTTTCGGCCTCCGCTTCGGTTGACGATTCCAAGTGCAGTCCCAGATCTATGAAGAGTCAGAGGCAGAGGGGGAGGACGAGGACGGAGAGCCGAGATCCAACAGGACCCGCCACTAGTGCCTCCAGTCCAGCCAATGCATGGAGATGTGCACATGCAGGACCAGCAGCAGGAGCCACCACGAGACGAGGATCAACCTCGGGTGTAGCCACAGGTGCAGTCAGCGGGTCAGGCGGATACATGGGATGCTTTGATTGCGCAGTTGCAGGCCTAGGTTCAAGCCGTGACAACAGAGAGAGATTAGGCGAGGGATGAGAGAGAGCAGCTCAGGCCCGAGAGGGATCAAGTCGTGCAGCAGAGATAGGCTACGGAGCTACAAGAAGCTACTAAGCTAGGCCGCAAACAGTAGATAGAGAGCATGACAGCCTCCTCCTCCTAGGGTACAGTGTCAGTTCGGTCCTATAGGGATGTCATCCGAGAGGCAGAGTATTACCGACGGTCTTATCACGAGGCTGTACCCAGAGCAAAGTGGGTCCCAGAGTACTCAGAGCGGGCTAGCCACAGACTAGCAGAGGGTCATGGTGACAGGGGCGAGGGTAGCATCCACAGGGACCGAGCTTGATCGAGATGTTATGATACTTTTTGCACCTTATGGGCTCATTTTTATAGCCCCGATGGGCCTTTTGTACTGATTGACACATATGTACAGTGATCCGATTTATTCTTTGTATTATGACAATGACGTTATTGATGATATATATATGAGCCGATTGATGATTTTGATGTGATGCATTGTGTTCTCTTTATGTATGATTTCACTTCTATATGGTGTGGATGCTTTTATTTCTGATGATTTATGCATTATGATTATGAGTAACAGATCTATTTTATGTTAACCTATGATATGAAAATGTGATGATCTATTTATGATAATGCAAATGCGATGGTCTATTTATGATAATGCAAATGCGATGGTCTAATATATGAAATGATATGATCTATGGTGCACATGTGAAATGATATGTAAATTGTGCTTATGAAATGTTTATGAATGGATGCATATATGCTTTGTTTGTAATGAATTTTGTACATTTATGCCTATGTGGAATGATTTATGCAATGAATGTTTTATGATGTTATTTATGAGATGATATGGATGATGAAATATGAATGCGATGGTCGTGATATGATGCAAATGAAATGGTGTTAATGCATAATGAGATGGTTTTATGAGATGCTTAGAGTAACAAATGTTATTATCCTAAATGTATTAAATGATGATGTAATGTATGTGATGCATTTAATAGGATGCAATGTTATGTTAATGCGTAATGTAATATGAATGTAATGTGAATGTATTGTGGTGAGATAATGTCATGATGCTATGCAAGTATGTATGCCAATGAATTAAATGCCTATACACCTATTGTTTATGATTATGCAAAAATGATTATGGAATGCTTTTGTACATGCTATGCGATGATTTATATGATAATGGAAATGCGATGCAGTGTAATGGGTGAAATGCAATGAAATGGATGTACGTATCTATGAAGAATGTCTATGATAACTTGTTTATATGATGATTGAAATGCAATACGTATGTTTCCTATATGATACGTTTATGCAATATGCTAATGATTTGTGGATGCAGGATTAATGATGATATCGATGATCAACTGTCATAGTACCTTGTTAGTGCAGTTAGTAAGAAAAGAAGTCATTTCAACAAGACACAAGATGATGCAAATGCAAATGAGGATGATGATGTTGATTACTTGCCGAGGAATTGGGATTTTCAAAAGGGCCAAATTTTCTTATGTTTGATAACGCACGTGGTATGATGCATCAAGGTATAGGAAACCAGGATGGCGTTGTACTTAGTGTGATGTACTTTGACTTGACAAGTAGATAGGAGTATTCTTGCTCATACCTGACATACGGAAACCTTGCTAGGATGTACTTCAGAAGTTTCAAACACCTCGGACCAAAACATGGAAAGGTAAACCTATCCATGCAATAGTCAACAAGTTTCCCTAGACCTCCTCCATTCTTACCTAACAAAGCAAGTATTTGTTGAGGTTATATTACAAGAACGTCCAACAAGCATAATAGACAAAAAGATAATGATCATTGCCCCATTCCTATTTCTCTAAATCCCCTATTTTGGGATATCATTGAGAAGTCCTTGGAATGAGCGCAATAAGATAAATCAACAGATAAAGACAAAGTAAACAAAAAAGCTGATGTTCTTCAATACCGCTAACCAAAGGAGGATGTGTTTTCAAGGATAAGAACCGAAACTATTGCCAAAAGATAATGCCCATTGGAGGAAGGATTCATCCTAGGACATGTTAGTGGATGGTGGCACGTCATTTCATTTATCCAAAGTGTTCTAAAAGATGATTGATATGGGACCAATTTGGATGATGAGTTACCGATACAAAGAGATAACCAACTTGCTTATATACTGACTTAGACCTAAGACTTGACGTTTGGAGTTTTCACTTTGGACCTGCTAGGCTTGCCTCTAATTGTTTCACCAAAGGTTGAGGATGACGATCAGTTTATTATGAGTGGTGCTATTGCGGGTGCACGCGAGATGAGGTGGATGGGTTTTTTCAAATATTTGGATGTTTTTGGCGTTTTACAATGTTTTGAGGCTATTTTTTTGGTATTTTTTGGCTTTTTTCAAATGTTTTGATTTTTGATTTTCCAATGTTTTTGGGATTTTCTAAAATTTTGACCAAGAGACTAACCTAAGGACCTATCCTAGGGGTCTCGGGAGTTGATCAAAAAATTATCCTTGCCTACGTTATACACACAGAGACCATGTAGTTCGACTGATGACTTGACTAATTTACAGATGAAGATATACATGATGAAATGTTAGTTTATTATGATATACTCCTAAACGACTAACCTAAGTGTCTCAGGGGACGATCAAAGATCAACCTTGCCTACATTCAAGCTCAAAGATGATGTTGTTCGACAAGATGACTCTGTTTTTGGCTTTTGATGATTTTTGACCTATTTTTTAGGATTTTGATATTTTGATGTTTTTGGATTTTCTAATTTTCTGACTTTAAGAATATACACGAATCCGATCCAATAAGAACATTCCCCCAGCGTGATGCAATAGACTACTCCGATAAAGGGAGGAAAAACTGACCGTGAGGATGGGCCAAGTAGTACTAGGAGGAATCATGATACGAACACAGGACCAAGCTATGGTGCGGATGCGAGTGGATGAGTGATGGATGGAGAGATGGATGATGGAAGGGAAATGGATGGATGATGCAAAACAAGCCGTAAAGATCCTGGTGGATGGAAAGTGCTTATTTATGCAAGGCGCCTATTTGCCAGGTTTTCACCAAGGTACTTTCTCAAAGTGCCACCAAAGTGGTTTTCACTAGAGGACGATTTTTTGCTTTACTATTTCAAATCCTTTTTCTGATTTTTTTGGATTTTTTGCTTTTTTTATTTTTTTGTTGTTACCAAGACGCCTGTTTGCCAGGTTTTCACCAAAGTAACCATTTTTTCAGGACATTTTCTAATTTTTTGGATTTTTTGGTTCTATACCTTGGAAGATTTAGGCATAAAATTTTTTTAGATGAGAGCTATTCATGGGCTCTTGTAGAGGTTCCCCTTCGGGTGTTGATAACTGATATGCCCTTGATTTGTAACTTGTTGTTATAAAGAATGGTCTCAACCAATTGGGTTCGAACTTTCCTTTGCTGCTTGGGTTTAGGACATTCTTCTGATTCTCTTTTAATACGAGTTCTCTGACTTCGAACATCCTGCTTCTGATTTTCTTATTGTAGCTCCTTTTGAGTCTATTTTGATAGACTTGCAAATGATTCAAAGCATCTATACGTCTCTCATCCAGTAGCTCTAGCTCATTTAGTCTTGATACCCAATACTCTTCATCCGTGATGAGGTTTTGCAGTGATATCCTGGGGGATGGGACCTCAATCTCAATGGGGAGTACGGCTTCTGATTCGTAGACCAAGGAGAAGGGGGTTGATAAGGAAGTGTCCCCGTCCCAAGTTCGTCACCTTGTTGAGAGTTTTACGGTGTCATGGTCTTGACCTTGTCTTTATTTTCGTATTGGTTGTTATTGTTTATTTATGTATTTGTGAATAGTTGTTATTTAATTAATCTTTATTTTATGTGTGATTAATTAATGTTATTTAATTGATATAGTTATTTATAGATAATTATAGTTAAATTAATTGATTAATGTTCTTGATTGAGTGAATAGTTTAAATTAAAATATTAGATGCTTTGATGTAAATTAGAATTTTAAATTTGCATAAGGTAAGTGGTATTAATTCTTAAATTTTTAAATTAATTAAATAGCATATAATGCTTTATTACTATTAAAAGAAAATAATTAAAATTAGTTAGTTAAATTATAATTAGAGGATTTATGGGAATGAGTGGGGAATCTAATAAAATTCTTGTTTTAAAATATTCTTAGAGAGAATATTGGCATGTGGGGAACGGCAAGAAGTTTCTTCACAGAAAGTAATTGGCTTTAGAATAGTGTGTGGGGTTTTGGGGGGATTTTCTGGTTTTAAAATAAATTTGAGGAGGATTACAGTAGATTTTTGGGCTCATATTTTACTCCAGGCTGGAGGTGAAGTTTCTGGGAAGGATTTAGAAGTTGGAAATTTTGAAGGCAAAGCTTTGCTCCAACTCTCGCTCCTTCAAGCTTCAGGAAAAAAGGGTTCTTTTATTATTTGTTTAATTGCTTTCTTGTTTTGAAAAGATTGTCTGATATTGTCCGCGTAAGAGGAAATTGTCGTGAATTAGTTGTAACCCTCTGTAGAAAATTTATTAAAAGTTCCTCTGTAGAAAAAACTATGTTCTCGGCTGTTGAAGTTTTGTCGTTATTATTTTCTTACCTTTGTAGAAAATTTTACAGTAAAATCAGAGAACCTTATGAAATAAAATATATTGTTAAACAATAGGAAAGTTACAAAGGAAAACAATTGAAAATCTCTGTAGGTTGCAAATGGATTTTTCTGTGAAAACCCCTATGGAAATTTTCTTTCTACTATGTAAATAAAATTATTTTGC
This sequence comes from Sequoia sempervirens, assembly GCA_007258455.2. Taxonomy (NCBI): domain Eukaryota; kingdom Viridiplantae; phylum Streptophyta; class Pinopsida; order Cupressales; family Cupressaceae; genus Sequoia; species Sequoia sempervirens. The sequence goes on from VDFB02256076.1 coordinate 19,786, forward strand.
TACGTTGAATCTTGTAGAAATGCCCAACTGAAGTATTTGAAATAAGTGTTATATATATATATATATATATATATATATATATATATATATATATATATATATATATATATATATATATATATATATACTCTATATATATATATTAGATATGTGTTGAAAAAATTCTTGAAATTGATCTCCCATATGGATTCAATTTTAAAAATTAAATTAAAAAAACAATTTGAAATTTTGGGGGTGGGAGGGAGGCGGGGGGTGACTAGGCTGCACCTCCCCACATACCCAGGGGTGGTGTGACCATTATTTAAAATTTATATTGTTTTTAATTATATTAAAATTTTAATTTATTAAATTTAATTTAAATTTAATTTGTTAAATTATATTAATAAATATATATATTATATATAAATATATATATGTATATATATTATCATATATATATATATATAAATTTATTTATTTATTTATACGAGATATAATTATATAGATTATTTTTATAATGTTAATTTAATTGTGATAATAAATGTAATATATATACATATATATATATACTCTTGGTTAAAATTATAAAAAAATATTACATAGGTTATTTATAACGACTTCATGTTGTTACTGGATAAATTGAAGAAAGTATTTTATCAAATCCATTCGAGTGTTTTTAAGTAATGAAATATGTAACGCCCGTCGTGCAAACCCCAGAGAACACACACATAAAGCGAATAATTTTTTTATTTTTTTTTTTAAATAAAAGAAGTAACATGTAATAACATTAAACCATAAACACATAGCATAACACATAACATTAATACACTTGGTTCTCTGGGGCACGCGAGGTTACATTGCAACCACAAAACATAATAAAGACAATGAAACTAACATAACCATTTAATTAGAGAAAACCATATACAATGATACAACTGAAAGCCATGATGCGAGTATGACAACATCGCACAATTACATCCATGATAAATCTTTTAACAAGATCCATATCAAACCTAACTATTACATCATTGAAATAATATTACATTACAATTTTCTTTGATACATGAATTACATTGAATTTCCCAACATGGGGATTGATACAAGAATAATGAATATGAAGTACAACTGATCACTGGAACATCTGCACTGCGGGAAAGCTGCGAAGACAAGACGCTGATGGGGAACCCAACGGGTGCGGAGCACGTTCCACCCAACCATGTGAATTACAAGTAACTCACCCCCCGTGCTCAGAGGTGATGAGGAAGTGAACCCGACCATGAATGTCAACCGACTCAACCACAATATGATATAAAAACAAGTACAACTCAAAGCTTACAAAGAACAACCATCAACTTTACAAATCACATGACAAGATTAATCCAAGAACTCATCACGATAACATGAAGTAATAACACTTAACAATCATGAATCAAATTACAAGAATTCAAAGAAACATCACAAAGAGATAACATCTAGAGGCAACAATAACAAGGCACAAGGGTGTCAAGTAGGGAGGGTCATCACATAACTCTCATGGGATCCCCTGGCTCTTCCTCCAACTGAGGCGCCGGCACCCACCTATGGATTCCCTAGCCCTATAATCAGAACAACATAAAAATAACAATATCCAGAGGCGACAAGCAACAAGGACAAGGATGTCAAGTGGAGAGTGTCATCGCATAGCTCTCATGGGATCCCCTGGCACTTCCTCCTAACCGAGGCGCCGGCACCCATCTATGGATCACCTGGCCCTTCCTCCTACTGAGGCGCCGGCACCATAGGGTAGCTAATGCGGAGCCGATAATCTCTCATGAAGACGAGACAACGACTTTGCCGACCACAGCCTACTCAGTCTATCACTAGTCTACGGTAGCCCTAATGCATAGACGAGGAATCCATCTTTCTTTATCTTGTATGTTTTACTACCCATCCCCCTAAATTCTATTTTTAGGTTATCACTTGTTTAACTACTCTTACGTAGGTTCCCCTGGCACTTCCTCTTACCCGAGGCGCCGGCGCCCACGAAGAGCCACTCTCCCTATGACCCTTAACAGAAAACTAGAATAAGGCAAGGGTTGTACCAAAACAAATAAAGCAGAAATCTCAAGACCAACCATGCGAGGCATTCCTCATCTCGCGATAATCCAAAATTAAAACACAACAACCCCATACAACCCTTCCAAAACATGAGGCAACAATATCAACTTCAAGAGCCAAACCAACACAAGAATAACATTCAAAGACTAATACATGCCTCTGGAACTAAGATTCACCCTAACCCTAATTGGGTTCAACACTAACCGATGACTATTACGGAAAAGCAATAACATAAACTTAAGTCAATCACAAAAGAGTATCAAATTCCTAACACCAAATAAAACGAACTGGTTTATCTCGATATAATTCCACAACAACAATAAAAAGCTAAATAAATAACTAAATAAATTCCCGATTGCATTATTTGCTCAACCAATAAAATAATCCCCTTTATTTTTATAATAATACAAATTAATCTTAACTATAATTCAATTACACTATAACTAACAAAAATATTTAATAAAATAATCAACATTCTGTTTTGGATAAATTGCAATTATTAAATTTAGTAATAGACTAAATTAAAAATATTGTATTCAATAAATAAATAAATTAAATATAATTATTATATTCATTAAATTAAATATTTCTCAAATAATAAAAATAACATGAATTAATTATATATATATATATATAATTAAATTTTAACAAATATATATAAAATATATATTAAGACTAATATAAAAATAAATAAAAAAAAATAAAACAAAATTAAGGAGACCGCTCTGCCATGCGTACAGAGTACGCGGCGCGCAGTCCGAAAGGACTGCGAACAGCAGTCCCAAAGGACTGCGGACGGCAGTCCTTTGGACTGCGCCCAACAGTCCTTAGGACTGCTGCGGCAGTCCTTTGGGCTGCCGTGCGTAGAGAGGAAAGGGATGGGGACGGGGTACGCCCCTTCCCTTCCCTCATTTTTAATTTCATATTTTTTTATTTTATTTTTTTAAATAAAGACAACTCAAAAACAAAGCTTTAAGTATTTTTTTATTATGCTAATTTCTCGATAAAATATACTTCTACCACGCACGAACAAAAATACCAGGGTAATTTAAAATATTAATATATGTAACAGATACATATATATATTAAAATAACAGAGATATATATATATATAACAGATATATATTAAAATATCAGAGATATATATATATAAAATAACAGATATATATATATAACAGAGATATATTAAAATAACAGAGATAAATATACATAACAGATATATATATATAACAGAGATATATATATATATATAACAAAAATAACAGAGGGTAAATGTAAACAATATAATAGAAGAAACTACAGAATAATGAATCGATTCAGCCATATACAGATTTACTCAAAACCTCCAAATTTATTATTTCTAACAAAGATATTGTTTTCATAAAATCCTATTTTTTGTTGAGTTGGAAATTTCAGATGATAGGGTTTCTTTTGTTTTTGACAAATTTGAGAACAGAACAATAACTATATTTTTCTTGATTTCGGTCTAAGATCCTTCACTAATTTTTAATTTGAAAAACAGTTTATTTTCCTTTCTTCACATAAACCATATTTACTAACTTTTGTTTTGTTTTCTCTGAAGCACAAAGATAAAAGAAGGAAGTACTAGAAAGAAAATTTAAGAGGAACCTGATATCCAGCGCTTATTCGAAAGACTGAAGATGTCTGGTTGATTCTGATGCCCTCGAATCCGATCCCAATCCTTAGTCCAGAACAATCTCAACAATGGCTTGAGCAACTTCAACTTTCTGATCTTCTGTGTGTGTAAGAACTTCTCCAAAAAAATTCATATTTAAATAAAATATATTGCCCATGCTTTCAAAGCTCTCTAAAAAATCCAAGATGAAAAGAAAAATCAATCCTTTAAAACAAGCTTTTTCCAAACTCTCATTCCCATTGGCTCACTCTGTCTTTTTGTTCTTTTATTTTCTTTAATTCCTGTTTTGCAACTTTTCTTGCACCTCACATTACCTATTTATTTTAAATAACTTATTCACATAATTATCCACCACCAATATACTTGATTAAAATAATTAAGCCATATTTAGTATTTAATTATTAATTAATTGCAATATAAGATTTTCAAAATAATCAAATTATTTAAATATTTAAATACCATTTAATCCAATGTTAAAAATAAATAATTTATTTCAATCATTAAGATAAATCATAATTATAAATGCCCTCATAAATAAACTAAGACAAAACACATAACACAACAGACAATGACGACAACTTACACAAAATCAATTATACCAACAAATGAGGCGACCTGACATCATGGGACGGGAGGACTTCATTGTCACCTCTGTATCAACATTTATCGTTGGGTTATTTGGTGCTCGCCCTGTCCTGCCGAAGCAGGTGGAATCGAGACTTATACCTGCAATCCTGCATACAAACGAAGTTGTGTACATGTGCATATATACATATATATCAAAGCATTAAATAAAGATACTGCATTGTGAGAAGGAATCGCAACATAACAGGGCACTCGCGAACGAGTGATGCTATATTGTCCTTCGTCACACCTATTCTAACAATTATAGCATGATCAATGAATTACATTTCTAACTAACAATCATCTCATAACATATCAAATTAAATCACTGCATCATATCATAATTCAGAAAATCAACTAATATAATCAACCATAATGTCATGTAAAGTAATCATGTCCATAATGAAATAGCAACATCATCAAGCATCTAATTAACCACATCAAACAATAACAGTATCATCAAATGTCAACTAACCGAATCAAACAATACTAGTATCATCACAGTATCCAAGCAAAGCACAGAAAAATAATACGTCTAAATAGTATGAGGGGTATTACAAAAAGATGTAGGTTGGAAAACACAATGCCTACATATGTTATGTTAGGGATTCCTAAATTGTAAAAAATATATTTTTTCTTTGAAAACGCCTCCTAAATTTACCAAGTTTTATTTATAAATCTAATGTAAAGACCATTGGTTCAAGAAAATTATACTTAAACTTCATAAAATCACACATAGATATCAAAGTAGGATACAAAATAGGTATACTTGGATTAAACATGTATACTTGAATTGTGATAAGTATATTCTGAAGCTACAATACCCTTTGAATGAGCCTCAAAGATTGTAAACCTCCAATATAGAGATTTAATGTTGCAAAAATTATATAAGTTAAACCTCTAATTTTTTTTGTCCTTTTTGAAAATTAAACAACCTCAACACGTATTTTCTCCCAATCTATGCATTTTCCCTTGCCTATTTTACCTATTGGGTACCAAAATCATTGCATCACAATCCTAGCACTTAGTTTCACCTTCAAGGCTAGGTATTTTTCATCAAGAAGATAAAACATGGGTTTATCAACAAATTGAGGAGGGTTAAAGTCTAATTGATAAGAGTGGGTATTCTCTCCTACACTTTGGGCTCAACTTAAACTTGAGAGTATATTTCAAGAGGTATCCTTAGTAAAGTTTTAAATTAATAAAAACTTAAGATGATTGCACAACAATGGTAATTATACCCAATGTATGCTTAACCCCTATAATTTGTCACTAGGTCAAGACAAACTAGTTGCATAAGACCTCTTATAATTGATATGACACCTTGCACATGCACCTACAAATAATAGTAATGTTATAATCCTTACAATGATTTTGTACATGACATATACAATGGCAAGGTGCAAACATGTATGACATGATTCTCTAACAATTATTTGTTGGGTTTACTTAATGATAAAATGTTCGATCCTTTACCAATATAGATTGATGCCCAATCCATTAGGAAATAGAGTCATGAACAACAAAGAAGAAAGAGATATATTTTGTAAAGTATCAACAAAATTATATTTCATTTACATGATAATCAAATATTACATCATCTGAATGGACATAATTAATAATCCATCTCCAAAATACAAATAAGCTATATGTAAAAAAGAAATACCATTACAAATCATTTTTAATGCATTTAGAAGTTGTCACCATTCATCTAACCCTTATTACAATCACCAAAAAATATGGTGAGTGAAATGCATAGTTGTGACTATACATTTCCCTTAATCATTACAAACTTCCATAGAGAAATATCATTACATTTATATGTGCTTTAAAAATCCCTTCATACCCTTCATAAGATACATTCCTTCATTTGAAACTTAGACTGATAGAATTTGATGCCCTGGAGTAAGTTATAGACTTTCCTAGACCAAAAAATTGGCTCAACGACCAACTGTTTGAATGAATAAAAAATTAGTATTTGTAGATCCACAATTTAGGTTCCTATTTTTTCATGTTATAACATTGGGATGAGAGGAAATCATGGATTACATGCTTCCCTTTATGATCACAATCATTCTTCATATTAATGGTGCCACTAAGTTTTTGGTGTACAAGCGAAGGAAGAGCCCATGAAATCTACTAGAACTATGGTTAGGAGATGGTGTGAGGACCATCATGGATTGAAACCCTAACCACCACATTAATGGTAGAATGGATCATCTTTATATTTTTCCATCACTGAAGGGACATGTAAATATATACCCTTAAGATTAAACAATGTTTCTTGGGCAAGAAACTCTAATTGGGTAGTTGTAGACTCAAATCAAATCAATAATAATGGAAATGGTCATGTTGAGGGATAGGTGGGAATGAATTGTGCAAAATTTGGGAGTTTTGAAGTTTCAAGGATTGGGGGTTAGGGATACCTCATAACTCTTAATAATATTGAGGATCATGGATCAAGTGTATGGCATACTTCATGCTTATAGAAAATAGATAAGGGTATCTTTGCATCTTTGACTTGGATAAACATGTATAAAATGAAGCTCGTCAAAATTCAAGTATTAGAGATATTAAGGAAGAGGTACCCAGGTAAAGGGATGGCCAAAACTTAACTCTAAAAGTTCAAATAGTGTAAATGGTTAGGGAGGTGGGGTTTGGTGGAAATCATGCAAGTAAGAGGAAGTTTAAAACATTGGAAAAGGAAAGGGAAATGATGGGAAAGGGATGAAAGGGATGTCGAGAAGGAGAAATCCAAAATCCTGAAAAGGAAAAAGGGATGAAGGAAGGGAGTATATAAAAGGTATGACCAAATGGAGAAGTATGATATCCCTACAAGGTTAAAGGAACAAGGCAAAGTAGGGAAGAAAGGTATACTAATATGAGAAACTTTAAAACTCTAACAGGGGCACAATCCTTAGGAATTTTAACATAAAACCTCCACACTTAAATTTTTTTGGGATTTTTGTAACTTCCAATACATGATAGGCACATGGGGGATGAAGAGGGAGAACACATGCAAACTTGACCAAGGGAGACCTGTTGGGAATAATCTTAGATTAGTTATAAGTGAAGGTTCAAACAAGGTCAAAACACATAAAAGGGATGGACCCAAGAAATATTTGGCACTATAAGATTGTATCTCAAAATTAGCTTTGATTAGGGACGTGTGCCTCTTATAGGTACAACAAGAATCTAGATCTCTAGGAGTAGACCCAAATAGGGGACTAAAATAGAACGCGACATTCACACTTTAGCATGATCAAACAAGGATCATGACTACACGAAGACACACAACACAATACTTTCAAAATAAGACATAACACAAGACAAATACATAGCATGTAAAAGGTGGGACCATTACTTACAAGAATAATACAAATCTACATTATCATGGATCAACCACCTCACTATCTCCTTGTCCAAACTCTTGAGGTAGTATACATTATCGCCATACCCCTCAAAAAATTCCTATGACCATGCCACATGTCATATTCTTCTCCATCTAGAACATTTGAGTAGCAATCCATTCTATTTTTTTCCTAGCATCAATACATACCTTTGGAGCTATAACTTAGGTGCTCCCTATTAACTATCATTCCATCCAAGGGGACAACTCACATTCTTAAAGAAAAATTTTATCTCTACTTCTTAGATCATTTTAGAGGTAATAAAAGGTTTGATGCAAATTAAAATTTCTCATTAACTCTTTTGTACCACATGTGCACTAAAATCTTCCATGGATGCCATATTTTTATTCCATGGTGTACACCTCCACTTATCATCATATGAAGATCTATTATGCAATATTTTTTTCCTTCCCATCTTCATCTTTTTGTATCACAACAACAATAGTTGTATATGATGTGGAAAAGGGAAAATATTAACCTGTCAAGATTGATGCATGCTAAAAATATCCCTTGAGTTATACATATGCATTATTTGGATCTTTTTTCCATATAATCCATTATTCATTAATATCTTCAACGAGATCAAGACAAAGGAGGAAATCAACAATGGCCCCTTCTTCAGTATGACTTCCCAAGATAAAATTTGGATCAACATCAACAAATTGAGCTTCAGTTGTGATCTTGCAGTTGTCCACCCCAATGTGTAGGCATTCTTCTTCCCTTTATATATTGACCTCTTAAGAATATATTTTCATTTGATCATATGAGAATATCAAGTCATGTACATTAAGGATGCAAGGCATGAATTGACTGCAAGAAGGAACTGCAATATATTAAATTGATTCTAGCAAAGGAAATAATTTTCCTTTAGAATCAACTTTTAGTTAGCATTAGGATGAATCAAACAATCTGATTTATAGTTTGATAAATCATGTTTATGTTTAAAGCTAAAAACTTGAATTAAATATTATAGTTCTAATATATAATGTTCAATTATAAAAACTATCTAGAATATCTCTTTTTATAATGAAAAATAAAATATAATTTCTACAAAAAGGAAAGTACAGTTCTTAAAGATGATTTTATAGCTTTCCAGAAGTCTCAACCATGGACACCAATGTGTAGCACATACATCCCCATGGTGTGTTAGTCAACTTGTGCATACACGACAATAAAACATAAAACACCTCAAAACTTATGCCTGCACACATAGAAAATATCACAGGCCCATTGTATACAAAATATATTTAAATAATAAAAATACTAGAATATATACAATAGAAAATGCCACTAACAAGAACAAAGGAAGAAATAATAGAAAATAAATAGATATCACTTAGATATTGCTTTCTTCCAACTTGGCTACCTACACATAGAAAAGGAGGAAAATTTTTGGGTGGTTGTTTAGGGGCTTGCCTCAATCAAACCTTGATTTTTGGTGTTTCCACCTCCACAAACAACCAAGATTGATTTGATTAATGGTTTGATAAAAATGAGATATTAATAAAGATTGATAAAATGTAATACCAATGGTTTAGACAATATATTTAAACATAGAGTGATAACACCAACAATATTTAACTAGTAGCATAGAAAACACATATAATGAGAAGGAGACAACAAAAATAAGATATCTATCACTAGGTAGCTACAAACAACCTCCAAAGTGAATTGCAAAGCTACAATATACTTGTCTCACTCAATCTCGTCACCAAGAAATGATGTGTAAAGTGTTGAAGGAGTGTTATTGCTTCAAAACATATAAAACTTAAGAAATTTGTTGATCCAAAGCCAAAATCAAAGCATGTGCATTCAAGAGAGAGAGAGAGTGAGAGAAAAATCTTTATTTTTACAAAATAGAAAGTTGCATATTTTTTGCCAAGTGCGACTACCACGCGAGAGTGTTATGTATTTAAAATATTTCTAGGGGTATAGCATTCCAACAACCACTTGAATCATGATTTTTAGTGGGACATTAGCATGTTGCACAAACATCTACATGTAGCACTCTCGTCCAGGAAAAATGGACTCAAAAATTCAAGATCATCATAATTTTGTTGGACATGAGATATTTTGGTGTCAACATTTTATATTTAAACTATTTATAAATCATGAACTAAAAGGGGGGACATTACATAGTGTGAAATTATAAGGTATACAATTTCCTAGACTACATTTCCCCCCACTTTAGCAAGCATATACATTATACTAAATATGTATACTAAAGTAAAAATGATTTAAAACTAATAATTACGTAAGGATAATGTAGAGGAAGCAAAATATTTAATCCACATGGATATGCCCTCAGTGAAAGAAGAGTTGCACAAAAACTAAAATATCTTGCACATGACAAACATTTCAATGCAAAAATAATTGCATAAAACTTATTAGCTAAAAGACATACATCAACCATAAGGAGGACAGAATACACATTCACTCAAACACATAAATAAACAAAAACAAAAATCGACTAGAAAGAGAAATAAAGATAACATGAAGAGCATAAGATTAAATATTTTGATAAATAATTTTGATAATATGACCAACATGTTGTGCTATGCTAAAGACCATACATCAATTTTGACTGATCATGGTTGTTGCAAGTTGTGTTGTAAAAAAAAACCATGGACAAGATAAGATATATGAAAATCAACAACCCAACAAGGTGTACTATGCTAGGTGGTTCATATGCTATTAAGTTGCTTATAAACATTTTTAATTTAATATAATAATGTGATTGTGCATTGTGATAGCTCCCCCTTAAAATAATTGCATGACTCAAGGAGTACAAATATTTTAAAGAGAGAGAGAGAGAGATTAAAGAAATAAATTCTTTAAAAATCAATACAAGGTAGAATGTTGTGTCATGAAACACAAGAAATTATGCTCATGGAATGTCATCACACAATGTAGGGATGACATATAAAATCCCCATCACTCCCACCAAAACACTGAGGGGTCCACAGACTTGGGGTCAATATAAAGATTTGATAATTGTGTATATCAATAAAAATTTTGAAGTCATCATTCTCCAAGTGTAGTGGAACTACAAGCACATAGTAAGAAGGTCACATTTAAAATCAAATAAATTGTTTGGTTTAACATGGAAGATACATAAATGTCTTAATTGCTTTGCATCATCCCCACAATAAAAAAGATCAATGTACACCATATAGTAGAATGATGATACAAATAGAAGAATTTGCAAAAATTCATCTCTCTTATATCCATGTACCTACAAGAGTATCATGGTTCCTCCTAGTAATATTAGCAAACATATACAACCAAGCACAAGGGAAAGCACAAACAAAGAACACACCCAAAAAAACTAAAATCTAAAGATAAGAAAAGTATTGTTTTAAAGTATTCGCTCAAATATATCATCGGTCTCCCAATATTAATCATAAGGGGAGGGAGGTTGAGCCTGTAAAGGAAGTACTATTAGGTGGTACTAAGCATCTCACCTACAACAAGAGCCAAAGAACTAGCCGCAAGCACATAATTGTCTTGGACATTCTTTAAAGTGAGTGCCAATAATTTTATTAAAATTGTAGACAATGTTGGAATATCCTTGATGGATGCAAATAAATTCTCCCCTTGAGAATTTGGTGAGTCACTATTAGAATAAATAACAAGAGGACTACCATGGCTACTCACATGAATAGGAGTAGTGACAAGCACAAAAAAACTATGCACTTCTTTTGTGAAGAAGATTGTTGAAGAAGGGTTTGAATATGATGGGGAAGGTGCATTTGTATTTTTATTTTGATGGTTTGGAGTTGGATAATGTTTTGGTTTTATCTTGGGAGGTAGGTGATGGATATTGATATCAATAGTGGCAGGGTGGAGAATGTCTGCGAATATTTTATTATGGGTGCATTGGAATGGTACTAAATTAGATAGTGTAGAATTGGGTGTTACATACATGTTTAGCATGTTTATCAACTCAAAAATTGGTGGAATTATAGGAAGGTTTGGAATCAAAGATGATTCCATCAAAGGAGCTAGGAAAACTTGCACCCGATTTGGGTGAGGTTCATCTGGATTTCAAGAAGGAACAAGAGGTGGTGCAAAAGAAATAAACACTAGTAGTGGAGATGGACAAGAAGAAGGCATCACCAAATCTGGAGGTGGTCTCATTAGAGGAGGTTGCTTGGATTTGAGCATTTGCATAACAACCTGCTTATATGACAACACACATAGACAATGATTATGCTAACACACAAGTTGATTACATCAACGATGAGGTCCATACACAAGTTGATTACATCAACGATGAGGTCCATGTATAGCTACTAGAGGGGGATCACTCTGCTTTGATTGTGGGGTTGTCTTCACTTCTAAGACAAAAGAAAGAATAATTATAGTAGGCAAAGGGAAAGAGATATGGGGCGCATGGTCCATGGCTTGTGTTATTGGTGCCTTTACTCTTTCTATCATAGGGGTAGTAGGAGGAACAAAAGGAACCACTAGAAGAAAAGACATGATTTGTGCATGGGGAGACTTCTTTCCATTGGGTTGATTTCCTTTCACTACCAAAGGGGTAGATCTAGGAACAATGGGAGCCATAGGAGGAGATAATATTTGGGGGGAATATTTACCCAATATAGGTTTCTTCCCTTGGTTTCCATTTCTGACATTTGGGGGAACAAGGTCTGCCACCAAAGGTTGGGAAACCTTAGGGGGAATGATTGGTCTAACTAATAGAGCATGGTTATCTTTAGCCACTAAAGAGGTAGGCATAGAGATAGAAACTTGATATTGAAATGGAGAGACTAAAGGGGAAGTAACCACCAAAGATGAAGATGATGAAGGAATTACTAAATAAGAAGGTGCTAAATAACCTACTTTGAACTTAGAATATGTTTTAAATAGCAGATCACTGTGATGATGTATAGGACCTAAATTCAATGGCCAAATGTTTTTTATCAAGACAAAAGCTTTCATCTAACACAAGTGGCCTCTATCCAATGTGTTGGATGTTATGCACTATGTCATCATGAGGAAATTTTATACATTTATGTAACACAAAAGCAACTACACTCATGGAAGTTAGCCATGAAATGCCTAAATTTTATCCAAATAAGTTAGATTCAAGAATAACAACAAATGTGGTTTCTACCAACTTGGGTCCAACTTGGACCTTCAAATTGATGGAACCTATGGAAGGAAGAAAGAGACCATCGTCTGTATGAATGGTCAGTGAGGAATCATCATATTTTTCCTTATGAAATGAATTATAAAATATAATTTCTTTTGTTATAATATTCACCCTACTAGTAGGATCAACGAGAACACCATTAATTATCTTGTCATTAAAACGAGCAAGGATATAAAGAGGTCCATTATTTATAGTCATAGGAAAATAATTTGTAGAAAAATATATGGTAGGAATGGTAATGTCATGTTTTGGTGTGACCCCATGGAAATATCAACCATGGCCACCATTTGTTTCATTTTGGTTTTAAAAGTTATAGAAGGTAGAGCACCAATTGAAACAAAGTTAGTGGAATGTGAAGGGAAATTATTAGTATAGATTTGAAGCTCTTGATTCAGCTTGACAATTGATATATTAGTATTCTTTTTCTTTTCATGTATCTAAATGTTACTTGCATCAATGTGGTCTTGCACAAAATGGAAAAGATGCATACATCGCTTGATAGCATGGCCAAGGACATAGTGAAATTGATAGAAAGTTTTTGGATCATACCAACTTGGATAAGGTTGATCATTTGGAAGAGGTATGATTTCAAGAAGTGAAATAAAATTATATTTTAATAGATTTTGCATGATATTGTACAAAGAATCAAATAATTTTGTAAATGATATTCACCTCAAAGGTACTACAGCTGAGATCCCATAATCCTTTGGTACCATAATTATTCTTGTTTGTTGGTTAAAAGGTTTATTTCTTTTGTAATTTGTAAAGAAGATGCACTACTTTGATTATTAGAGTGATTCAATGAGGTAAATCCCACATACCGACTAACAGACTACTGATAATCTCTCAAGGTAGTGCAAAGATGAGAAAATGAATTGTATTTCATCAATTTGTATCCCTAAGTTTCGGTTGCAAGTTTATGATAAATATATGTTGTACATCAAATCAGGGAGCACATAATTAATTTGTGAGCACAATGATTGGTATTTGAATATAAAATCATTCACTTTCTTAGCAAGGCTTGTAATGGATGAGATCAGTGAACATGATATGTGATCCAATGTTTTCCTAGAAATGTTGGATAAATTTATTGACTAATTGCTCAAATGTATAAATAGAATGACCAGGGATGGAGAAAAACCAATCCAAGGTGGTGTCTTTCAAATACCATGGGAATAGTTCCAATAACAACACATCTTGAAAAATAAAATCACTACATAATGTAGTGAATTTGAAAACATGACTCTGAGGTTCCCCTTTTCCACTATATTTCTCAAATAGAGGTGCTTCAAAGCCTTGGGAAAGAGGAGTATTAAGGATGTGTAAGGCTAATGGACTACATCTATAATAAGTGTGAATTAATGGTTGGGAAGAAGTGTTGGATAAGCTAGCAATTTTTTTTTTTAATTGGCCAACATTTTGTAAAGTTGGTTTAGAATAGGATTTGTTGTGTGAGTATAGACAGTGGATGTTTGGACTGTAGATGTGGCAACGGTAGAGATAGGGAGCCGAGAAGCACCAAGACCTAACCCGAAAAACCTAGAGGATCAACTCACAAATAAACTTAAAGAAGGTGCAACTATTGTTACCATAGATTTTATTGTCACCATATGAATAGTAGGCATTGGCATCGACATGGACATCTACATGTCAGTAATGTTAGAATGTGAATATTGTGGATTTCCTAAGATCGAACTATAATAGGGGACATTTTTGTGAACAATGTCTACCAAACTTTGAAGAAATTCAAGCTTTTTGTTATAAAAAATTAGCATATTGCAAATAGAATCCATAATAGTTGCACCTTGTGCAAACATATCGTTAGATAGAGAATTTTGAAAGTAACACAAATTTTTCTCTAAAGTTTGAATTTTTTCAAAACCCACCCTTAGGGAAACATCATGATCAACACCACCACTTAAAGAGGGGGATAAAAGATTAGGTGATGCAATATTTGCATAAATATAATGAGGAGGTGAATTAGGATAGTTTGACATTCCTATTGTGCATTGTTATTTAGAGAAGTATGATGAAATTTGGATAGGAGTTGTAAATGGTCTAGATTGTGATATGTTTAAATTGTGAAGACTTCTTCTAACTGAGTTACCTAAAGAAAGAGATTGGATTGTAAAGCTCATAAGATTATTTAAACACTCAACCTAACTTTATTGCAAGTAGCACAATCAAAAGAGGTTTTAGCATATTGATTTTGTGTTTTTAAGAGTTTTGAAATATTTTTTCTTTTTTCTCTAAGGTTTAAAGTGTAAGAGGATTGGATTCACCAAAATGTAATGTATTAAATTGATTATAGCAAAGGAGATAATTTTCCTTAAGAATCAACTTTCTATATTAGCACTAGGATGAATCAAACAATTTGTATACAATTTGATAAATCCTTTTTCTATGTTTAAAACTATAAATTTGAATCAAATATTATAGTTTCAATATAAAATGTTCAATTATAATAAACTATCTAGAATATCTCTTTCTGTAATGAAAAATAAAATCTAATTTCTACAAAAAAGAAGGTACAAGTCTTAAAGATAATTTGTATCTTTTTGGAAGTCTTGGCCATGGACACCAAAACGTAGTGTGGACATCCTCGTGACACGCAATCATCCTATACAAATGTGAAAATAAAACATAGAGTTCATCTCGAAACTTGTGCCTACACACAAATAAGAGATCATAGGTCCACTATATACAAAATATATTTAAATAACAAAAATACTAAAATATACTTTAGAAAATTCCACTAACAAGAATACTTATGCGAAATCAACCAAGGGAGACCCATTAGAAATTGTCATTATAACACTAAAAAATATTCAGGTCATAAGGAATATGGTTGATGTGCTCTATAATAAGTTATTTTTAAGGTGATATAACGCCTCCTCTTCTTGTGTAACCTCTTTTCTATGTGACAAAACAAGAGGAAGTGGATATTTTCTAGTATTGCATGTTTCCACATCTAAATAACTCATGTCAAATTTTTACATATTATAGGATTTGTCCTAATTCATCCTACCTAGAAGCATGCAATTTCTTTCTAATTTAGCCTCTTGTTCAATAATTGATATTTGTTTTTGTATCTCCTTTTTGAGGTGATTTATGACTTCATTTAATTCATCATTATAACTATATGATGTTTTTGGAGAAGTGGGATGTTGATAAGGGCTATGTGTATCATGGTTTATATCCATGTTTCCTCTGCCAGTGGTCATATTGTTTCTACTTCCATGATCAGACCTATACATGTTTCTTTTTTTTCCAATTATGCTACTATCATCTAAGTCTTCAAAGCTATATATGTGTTGATCTCTTGAATCAAAAAATAAACTATTTCTAATCAAAGTGATAACTTCTAAAACTAGATAGGTAGGTTTGAATGAAATCATTATTTTGATATTCCCATTATAGATGTATTCATGCATGAGCTAGAGCTAAATCTTGTTATTTCTAGTACCTAGGATGTCTTCCTCTCTCTCCATCACAAATTATTTTTATCTAATTTTTGGTTCTAGTTTGACTAAAATAGACTCACAACTCCTCACTTAGGGAATGGAATTTTTTTCCAATAGCTAAAAATTCAAAGTACCAGACAAGACCTATTTCCCTATTGTGAGTTGTTGAGGTCTTCAATATGTTTTGAGACTTAAATCCTCTCAAGAAAATATGCCATTTATTGGGTCTCAAAATTGTTTCTCCACAAGCCTAGAACTTAGTTTCATCTTTAGGGCTAGGGATATGTTGTTAAGAAGGTAAAAGGGGGTTCATCAACAAATTGAGGGTTAAAGGATAATTGATGGGAGTGGGTGGTCTCTCTTGTACTTTTTTCTTAGCTTAAACTAGAGAGGGCATTCCCAAAGGTATCCTTAATAGGGTTTTAAAATAATCAAAATGCAAAATGATTGTAACAATGGCAACTAAATCCAATGCAAGCTTGACCCCTATAATTTTTTACCATGTCAAGTCAAACTAGGTCCTTGATACCTCTTATAACTCGTACAACATAACACACACACCTACAAATAATGACAATATTATGATCCCTTAAGATTATTTTATTTTACATTACATACATAGTGGCAATGTGAAAACATGCATGTCATGATTCTCTAAAGATTTATCTATTAGATTTACTTAAAATTATTCCCTAGTTTGTAATACTAAATCATGAACATCCATATTCCTAAACTAAACCTAATATGCTCCTACTTCTAAAAAGGATGGAGGGTGTTTAAATGATGGAGTGCTTAACGTTCACCAATATGGAATGGTGCCTAGTCCATTGAGTAACAAAGTCATGAACAAATAAGAAAGATATGTATCTTGTAAAGTATCAACATAACTAGATTTTATTTACATGATAAATAAATATTACATCATATGAATGGATATACTTAATAATCCATTCCAAAAATACTATAACCCATATGCAATAAAATAAGTACAATTAAAAATCATTAGTAATGCATTAGAAGCTATCACCATTCATCTAACCGTTATTACAGTCGCACCATCAAATGTGGTAAGAGAAAATGCACAAATGTAGCTATACATTTCTTTGAATCATTATAAACTACTATAGAGACATATTATTACATGGAAATATGCTTTTACAAACCCTTCCTACTCTTCACAAGGTATTTTCCTTTATTTGTAGCTCAAGTTAATGGCGTTTGATTCCCTAAAATCAGATGTAGACTTTTCTAGACCAAAAAATTGGCTCACAACCAACCATTTGAATGAATAACAAACTGGTATTTCTAGATATGTAATTTAGGAATCCAATTTTAATGTAGGAACCTCAAGGAAAGAGGAAATCATGGATGATATGAGAAATCCTTCCCCTTTTGATTGTGATTATCCTCCACATTAATGACACCACTAGGTTTTTGGTGTGTAGTCCAATGAAGAGCCTACAAAATACACTAGAACAACAATCAAGGCTTGAAACCCTAATCACCACATTAATGAAAACATGCATTGCCTTTATATTTTTTCATTATTAAAGGTGCATGTGAATCTACAGACATAAGATTAAATGATCTTTTTTGGTTGGGAAAATCCAATTGAGTAGTTGTAGGGTCAAATCAAGTCAATATGGTGACTTGGGTTGTATAGGTAGCTAGGTGGGAATGAATAGGGAAAACCATTATAATTTCAAAGTTTCAAGAATTGGGGGTTGGGGGTACCTCATAACTCTTACCACTATCAAGGATCAAGTGTATGACGTACTTCACGCTTATAGAAAATAGATAATGGCATCTCTTCATCTCCAACTTTGATAAACATGTATAGAAGGAAGCATTAAAAGTTGGAGATAAAAAATACTGAGGAGGAACCAAAGTAAAGGGATTGTTGAAACTCCAAATTTGAAAGGTAACTTAGTGCAAAGGCTTGGGTATTCAAGGTTCAAAGGGAAAACATA
>VDFB02256077.1:0-15346 GCA_007258455.2 Sequoia sempervirens
ATTCTTTTATGTCTTTCTTAATGCATCTACCTCTAGCTCCCTCTTCTTCCTTTTATCTAATTTTCACATTCTCGTTCTTGTACATTCCTCTACTCTTGGCCCCTTTTAGATTTCTTGGCATGATTAGTCTTTAATTTCCTCTCTTTTGTTCTTACTTTTCTTTGTGCAATTTCCTATCCTTACATTTTTCCTTACCTTCTCTTCTCTTGTAGTTCATTTGTCCTTTCTTCATTCAATCTCGCCAATCTACCTTATTGCCTTTGGTTTGTGCACAATTAATTATTCATCTAAATTGCCTTATTTTTGTGATCTATCAATTTGAATTATATTTGGTGATGTTTTCTACTTGTCTTTGTGCTAGGACCAACTTTCTTTTATCCACTCTATCATGTTCTATTTTTCCTCTCTTCTTCCATATGCAACATATTTCTACTCTTTTGCATACCTCTCCACACATACTCCACTCACACTTGTGTCCTTCCTCTTCACCTTAGATAATTTATCCATTGGTTGCAATACATCTATCTAGCCTCATGATGCCCCTACATGACACTCCCTAGTCAAGAAACTAAATGAGTCCACTCATTTGTCTCCCCTTGTATGCTCCATCTTGGCTCTACTCATTGATCCATCTATTTTTCTACTATGGACATGTCCCTTTCCTCCTTTATCTTGAAAGAAACTAGAGTTGTGAATATAAAATTCCTACACTAATCTTTGAGAAGAGGCATGTGCAAGAATAAATTAGTCATATAGTTACAAGGAAATTAGTGTGTAAGCTATATAACTTAATGAATTGATTTATGTGGGGAAAATTGATTCTAGAGAAAAATACCACATTTCAAGAAAATATATTATTCAAATGGCTACAACACACTTGCAAAGCCTAAGGATTTATGGGAATATCACAAACAAGAGATTTAGATTAATTTGTATAATATATCAACACCTACAAAGATCACTTTAAAACTTCATCTTAAAAACCCAAAAAAATAGAAGAAACAATACAAGAAACTATCAAATGATGGTTGGGAAATCATGATATAAAACCACCCAACATGTGGCACCTAAATCCCAAGTCAAAATCCAAAATCCAAATCACAAGATGAGTTCATAGGTTAAAAATATCACGTTCTTTATTCATATCATAAGCTCATCATAACTGTGTAGTGCCCCTCCTATTTGCAGCTTGTATTTGTGGGATTGGTTGTTCAACTTCATCATTTCCTCATGATTCTTGTTGTGATTGTATTATTTCTCTCAATAGTGTGTATGAACCACCACATGTTCGAGATGAGGTTCCTCAACATGTTAGTTGTTGTCATTTTGTACATTTAGATGCTTAGTTTATCATTATGATTTAGTTTAGTGATGTGCATTATAGATTCTATGATTAAATGTGAATGTGGTTATTGATGTTGAAGGAATGATTTATATGATTCTATGTATGTAGTGATTTTTATTGTCTAATATTTCCCAATTTTTTATAGTTGAAATTGTGGATTCAAAATTTGGCTAATAGTAGAAGTTGTAAGGCGACCTAAATAGCCACATTTTTTACAAAAATTTCTTTGAGGACCCTATTTAAATCGCCACAACATTTATTTTCTTAGATTTTCAAACTCAAAAAATTGCCACAATATTCGATACCTAAATAGATTAGATTCACTTAAATTTGATAAGTTGTAGTAGAAAATGAAATTAATTCACCAATAATATTTTATAATTATTGATTACTTCAGGAAATATCACCAATTTTAAATTAAAACCATTGATTTTATTTATAACCTAATGGATAGGGTGTATTCCATGGGTTAAAATATATACATATGGAACTTCAATGCTCATTAAGCCCATAACTGTATTGGGTCATTGAATATTTATAATATGATGGGTTAGGCCAAATTCCATGGGCTAAAATGTACCTATTCAGCGCCAACTTGTCCCGGAACTCAAAATTGTATTTGGGCCCCATGTGTGCATTGGAGCTCTCTAGATAAATTTTAGACTGTGAAATAGAACCCAAACTATTAGATTATAAATAAAATCAACAATGGTGGAAAGTAATTTAGGGACGATTTAAAATATTTCATGTTTGAATTAAAATATTAAATGATTAAGGACTTATAGGCACAAGAACTACACCTTAAACTAGTAAATCACTACTAGCCTTAGGTCCTTACTTTTTAGGAATTTATTTTTTAAAGGAAGGATTCACAATGGTAATTAATATATTTTCCTATTTTTTCGTCAAGATTCACCAAGATTTTCTACAAATTTCTAATGATTAAAAATAATTTTCCACTAAAACTAATATATTTTTCAAAAAAAGTAAAGATTCACCAATAGAAATTAGTATTTTTTCACAAAAATGAAACATTCACGAGGATTATATATCTTTTTTTACGGGGTGTTTCTTAAAGTTATCGATAGATGTATGTATTTTATTGTTTGCTTTATGCTATTGAACCTCATTGGGTAATTATTCCGTGCTTCAGCTATATATACATTGCCAAGGTACCCTTGATGTGCATTGAGTGGTTATAGGTACAAGGTATTTCTCCACTTGGCTACATAGGTCTGAGTTATTCCCCAATAGTGGTTAATTCAGAGATGTCACATTGGGCCTCCCTATCTATTCCCATATCATACACAAATTGAGTATGGTATGTGTTATATTTTACAAAAATGACCTAGATCTGAGTTAGGAATTATTTTGGAATCCTTATGTGTCATGAACGACTAGTAAATGTCTAATTTAATTAATAGTTTAAATTCTATATTTTCACAAATGAAATATTAGGAATTTAAATGCCTCATATAGGTGTCTCCTTAGCATTTTTGGGATACTAGAGGTCTTTCCCTAATCTAAGGAAGCTCACTGCCCAAGTCACTAGCGCCCATGTAGGGACACTAACACTTGGAGGTTTTCTAGGCACACAAGCACCTAGAAAGGATTCAAGCTCCTAGGAAGGATATAGGTTCCTATAAGGGACTCGAGAACCTAGAAAGGAATTGGGTTCTAAAAGGACACAAGATCCCTTACAAGACATTGGACTTGGGTGCTAGTGTCCTAGTTGGGCACTAGTGTCTCATGATGCAACACTTTTTGTATGTTTCGTTGATAGCAGGTGTTTTGATGCCTCATATGGGGAAACATTGTGAACATAAGTTGTTACCCATGGTATCAATAGGGATGTTTAGAGAATGTCTCTATGTGTTTTCTTTGAGGAGTTATGGCATATCCTTTCCTTGGGAAGTTTGTGGTTGTTTGCAAGTGACATGTTGTCATTCCAATTAGTGGAGAGTTTGTGCCTCCTAGTTAGGAAACTTCTTGTGAATTTTGGTATTGGTGTTTAGAGTTGTTAATTATGTTTAGATTTTGAGGTTGACGATTCCCTCATCCTATCTTGATGTTGTGGTGCGAGAGAATTTGATCATGGGTGAGTAATTGATCATTGTATAGGTTTCCTCCTCTCTTGTAGGTTCATCATGGTGAGGCCATCTTTTTGTTGTTTTCATTGTGTCATTATGTATCATAAAAAAAAATTAAGCACATTATTGTGCAAGTGTGATAGGTTGTTGCATTTATAATGTTTTCGTTGTTTCAAAAAAGTGTCATTCCATTAGGTTTTGTTCCATGTGTGTTATCTTGGGTCATTACAAATTGAATCATCAACTTGGGTGATCTATTTCAGCTTCATTATCTAAATTCAAAGGTTCATTTTGATATATCATAAAAAATGTCATAATTTGGTCAAAAAGTGTAACTTCCTCTTACATCTCTTTATGTGGCATAAATTCTCAAGTACATTTCTAATATGGATGCCCAACTTTTGGAGGCCATAAATTTTGGTGTAGGAACCTAATTGTAATTATTTTTAAAAAATAAATATTTTTGGAGAGATTCAAGTCATTGTAACTTTATAGCTCTTATTAAGGTCTATTTTTTAATTTTTAATCACCCTTTAGAGCTTTAAAATTTTCATTTTTTTTGTTTTATACCCTAAAAAGTGCTTATTTTATCGTTAACATTAAGATGAAAGGTTGATACACCTTTCAAAACATTCTTCCACTTGTCAAACACCTTGTTAAATAAAAGGGAAACTGACACCATCAACTATCTACTAAGGGTTGAAAGGATCGTAGACTTTTTATACTATCTAAACTTTTTTATGTCAATTAGCTTTTTCAATATAGATCTAATGTTTGATAAAGAGTTAATTTTATCTAACATATTACCTATTGAAGTTAATGATTGAACCCCATGGCACCCATAAAAAACATGCAAGAAATTATCCTATCACAAAAGAAAGATTAAAGTAATTGATTTGCTATGCAACCAAGAGAAAAGATTAAATCCAGAAGAGCACCGATATGTGCAATGTATTAACCTAAATGATTCTAAATTGAATTATTACAATGAATGTGCAAGCTTTATAAAAGCATGCAAAAGAAAACCCTATATGAGGATTGCATTAGATAGTGACAAGTGTTATAATCTCATGTAATGAGACAACTTGTCCTATATTTAATTTAAACTAATAATAAAAAATAACTCCTAAGTTTAGCTTAAGTGAATAAAGTAATAAGGGACTTAATAATCAATTAATTATCAAGTGATTATCCCGATTACTCAAACACCCCCCCTTAAGATCAACTTATGGAGAAGCTATAAAACCATGATGTATAATGCAATGATGGATGCATGGTTGGGTCCCAGATACAATTCCTAATGAGGTACCCATGTACAAAATAAATGAATCTCTCATAACTAGAGAAAAGGAGAAAACCTCATGGGAAAAACTCGTCTCCAAAAGAGAGAAAAAGAAATGACTGCACTAACTATGAAAGAAGGATACTAGAAGGAGGATTCGATGCAACCCCCCAAGGAGTGCTTCTATCATGAATTTACAATACATGTCCCCCTAATAGGATAGAGAAAATGAGGATATGAATCCCCCCACAAAGAAAGAGCTCATGTACCAATGATGAATGCTTGAAGATAGAATATGATCCACTACTTGCAAATAAGATTTCTCCCCTTAGGAAGAAATAGATCCTATGGTGATCTTGAGAAGCTAGTCCAAAAGAATGGGTGAATCTTGTATCCAAATCCAAATGATGTGTTCCTTTGAAAAATTGTCATGTATCCACATGTTGAAAAGAAATGATCTCGATCCAAGATCTTGTGAAGACTAATGTAGAACAAGTTGTAAAGGTGATTAAGATGGTGGGACAACAGTATTGATGGGGTTGTCAATAAAGAGGAGATGAATTTCCTCAAAGTAATCCTCCAAATCTGCAATAGAGGACTCCACAAACAAGGATGATATGTTTGTGATATACGAATCCCAAGTAGTTATATCTGTAAGATGCATGTCTTGCTACACTTAATCAATAGGGGAAAAAGATGTGGCAATGTCAAACTGATTAGGAACAATAGGAGATGATGATGTAGTCTCAATCTGAAGAGTGGGAACATGAAGACAAGTCTTTGAACCATCATAACATGCAAGATCTATGATATACTCAAGCCCCTCAAAAGTATCATAGTCAAAGGGTATGGAATCTACATCTGCAAGAGGGATGAGACAATATACAACAAGATATTTTGGGTATGGAGAGATATGATGGTCTCCACGGATCTCCCAAAGTCAAGTCCAAAGTGTGTGGAGACATTCAATGTCCAATACAACACACATAGTGTCAAGATCAACACTAGAACATATAACCCCTACAATATGATCTCTGATGATGTCCCATGCTAATAAACTCTCTCGTGTGTCTAGTGCAGCTATGATTCCATCCAAATAAGGTAAAATATCAAGCCACCTGAGATGTGTCAGGATCCAAGACTCATAGTTATCCTTGTCAAAGTTGATCATAGAAGGATGAACAAAAAAATCCATGATACTCACTCAAATGAAAAAATCAGAGACTAATAACCTCAATACTGATAAAGCAAATCAAAATATGTCATCTCATGCAAACGAATCCTTTCTAGATGCCAAGACGTCAAATTAATTAAGCAAAATGTGAAAACACAAAATACTAAATAAAATGTACCTAGGGCATATTTTGGAAAAATTGCATGAGTAGATCTAAAGAGCTTTAAATTACCTTTCCAATGTCGCTTGAATCACAAAAATAGAAGATACAGGAAAAAATTTATGAGCTAAATGTTGGTGTGAATAAATTTCTTGTACCTATGGGAGTTAATGGTGACTCCCCAACACCCCCACGAACAGTTGCTAGACCAAAATATCTTCCACAAGAGATAAAATGGCAAGAATACTTGCTTCAACAATACAATATTGAATAATGGTTAAATATTCAAATGTACATAATAGGCCTTGCTAATAAAGGCAAGGTAGAGAGATAGGATTAGACAAGATCATGACAAGTTTCTTAATCCTATAATATGTCACAACTAGCAAACTAACTACCTAAGAATCATGCAATAAAGCTAGATAAGACAAGTTCTAGAAAAGCCAACTAAGACTTCTAGAAGGAATATTTTATCCTAAGTAAACTTAACATGTGAATATGTCCCCTAATTCCCTAGTGAGTGAATTAGCTAGGTACAAAACATGTATTCACACCAACACTAAAAAGCACAAAATGAATATCTGAATTTGATTGAGAATAATAAGAACTACTAGAAAAATATGATAATGATACTTGCACCACTAGAAAGTACTTAGAACCAATTTTTTGATGATATCTCATTTTTCTCAATTTCGACTCTGTATGTTCAAGTTATGCCAAAAAGAAAAAAATAGTTGCTTTAGGGAAAATAGGAACTAGGAGGGGGAAAAGAGGGTTAACCATATGGATGATATCAGGATAACAACAAAAATTCATGAGCTTAAATTTGACAACCATCTAGTCGTCAACGAATATGCCTGGGAATATTCCTTGCACTGGGAAAAAATTTGGTTTTCCTGAAAAATGATTCTCACCAAAATATTCTTTGTGGATTGTGTCGCTGGTTTTCAAGATTCTACTGCTTATATTTTACCAAATAGGTTTTTGAGATCATTGGAATTGAAGGCTAGGTTTTCTTCATGGTTGTCGAAATCTTTTGAGGGGCTGCCAAATTTCTTTTGAGGCTACTGATTTTCAACGTCGACAACTTTAAATGGTTGTTGGTAGGTTGTTTTGAAGGGGCTTGTGGTACAACTGTTGCACAGGGGTACAAACCTCTACGCAGGAAGTAATTAATGCCCCCCTTTTTTTTTTGAAATTATTTTGATATATTTGCAAAAAATTAATATATATCTTTTGATTGTAGGATATAAATTTTAAAAAAAAAACTAATTTGAAACCTATGCATGGAAATTAATGGTGACCTAGGGTCGCATGCAAGGCCATATGACCATACAATCGTATGGAATCTTGTGCGTTGACCTCTAGCTACTAAAAAAAAAATCTTTTTTTCAACTTCACCAAAATTGACAAAACAACAGGAGTTCCTTAGGTTTTTGGTCATTTTGAACGCAACAGTGATGCTTACTTTGCCCTAGTATGATCCAATTTTTCAATCATCCATATGCCACAAGTGGCATATTAGTCCCACTCTACTTTTTTGGAGGGTTAAGACCTCAATTTGCTCTCCTATCTCTACTCTTCCTTCCACACTTCGTTTCTAGATTTGAAACCCTAATTTGCAACCTGTAGGTGAATTTTTGTGAAGATATCAACCTTGCGACCACTTGATGACTTTCTTCAACCTTGCAAACTATTCTTCAAAGGATATTCAAGCCCCAATACACCTAGATCTATAATTACATATGTAGAGAGAGAAAAACTTGTTGATTTGTTAGTAAATAGGGGTTTGCCTTGGTCAAACCCCATTTAGGTAATTAAACCTTGTGATGAAACAACAAAATATGGACATGAAACATGAAATATGAAATATGAACAATGATACCTTGAATTATGTCGTGAGATGTAAATCAACAATCTAACATGAAGTGGCAATGTGGAATGTAGATCTTGATCTTGAATATGGATATGAAACAATGCTTGCAAATGGATCTTCAATGCTACATCACAACACTAGCTCAACAACATGCTTGATGCTTGATGACCTTGAAATGATAATGGATCTTGAATTTTTGCAAAAAATAATGAAGAAATCTACCCTTGAATGACTTTGAAGTGCTCTTGTAGCTCTCTTGATGCTCTTGTGAAGTCTTGGAATGCTTAACTCTTGATGGCTTATGTTGATATCATGAAGGCTTAGGTGAAATAATGATTTGAGACCTTATTTATATAGGAAATCCATCCAACTTATCATTTATTAGATCCCAGAGGCTGACATTCATGAAATTTGAACTTAAAACCATGATTTGCCACTCAAAACCCTAAAAAGGGGGCCAAATGGGACCCATATGCCACTTGTGGCATATAGGTCCCATCTAGATGGGACTCATATGCCCAAGGTGGTGTATGGGTCCCACCAAGCTTTTTCAGGTGGAGTAAATGTTGAGTTGGAAAATCAAGTATATTTGATGTCTATGTCAGGATTTCAGTTGAAATATGTCTCGAGATGCATAATATAGGGTCTTAGGGGCATATTAATGATGATATGAAGGTCATAAATTCAAGAGGACCCAAAACTTAATGTGAAGGTGTAAATAAATACACTTTACAATATTAAATTAAGACAAAATTAGGTCTATTTAACTTAAAAGGACCCTAAATCCAATGTGAATATGTAAAACACATTACAACACTAGATCAAGGTGACATTAGGTCCATCTTAATGTTAATCATTCCCAAATTAAGTGTGAAATTGTAGAGGGATACTTTTTCCATTGCCATGGCTATAAATAATAGGAGTTTAATAGATGTCAACTTAGCAAGTGGGGAAAAATCTCATAAAATTTTATCTCATGAACTCGAGAATATGGGTGATCCCACAAAGCTGGTTTACAATTTCTGGGAGATTCTATTTTTTTACTGATATCACATATTTTTAGAAAATATAAAGATTTAAGCCTTTAAAAGTTTCATTTAAAGCATTCCAATTGAATAGGTTTTGATCAAACTACCTTAGATCAAACCCCCTTGGATATAACCCTGCTAGTTTTAAACCATACCTATAACGGAGTCTCCTTTACACCTATCAAAATGTTGATAAAAAACAACTTTTTGATTTACCTTTGGGGGATCAAATGAATTCATTTAAAATTTATTTTTTGTAAGTATGTAGTCCTTATTATAAGCTTCCCAAAAAGTATAATTTTAAATAAATTTAATTTATTATTATATTTATTTTTTATTTCTTGTCAATGTAGGTTTTTCACCGAAAATCAAGCTCTTTTTCTGCACATGTGGAAAAATAGAGATTATCAAAAAAAAATTGAAAAATATGAGTGCACCAGATATTGAAGTCCTTGATCCAAAAAAAAAATTGAATTTTGATATACAAAAAAAAATTATGTGTTATAAGATCGCGCTATGTCTGAATTGTAATTGGTTTGACTTTGAAACTTGATTAAAGAAAAAATATTCAATAAAAAACTATCTAACCAAGTGGAATCACTAGATATCAGAGTTAAAAATCTAAATTTGAAAGAATTATAATTTTATCCTTCATGGAAAAATAGTTGTGTGTTATATGGTGAGCGTCACTTTTTAAAAATGTTGTTTTTTGAAAAAAACTAATTTTCGAGGGGGATGGAAAAAGAAGTGCAATCTGATTCCAAAAATTTTGAAAAAATATATTTAGAATCTACAGACAAAATGTCACAAAAATCCAGTTTGCATCATCTTCAAATTCCTCATGGTTTAGCTACTATAGGTGCCTGAAAGTGAAGATTTAGTTAAAAAAAATATTTCAATGTCCAGTTTGGCCAAAAATTGTAAACCACTATTGTCGCACCTTGTAATTTTCAATATCACCCTCTAAACTGTTGGAATTTTGGAGATTTTTGGAAACTTGTGTTGTCAATGATGTCAACAAAGTGTTGTTGCATTGATGTCAACCCTTGAGGAAGTAAGTGAGCTAGTTGCATTATGTTTTCATTAGTATTGTCACTGGTGTCAACCTCTAATGTAGCAATGATGAGTAAGTGCATGTGTATATCAAACTCTTGTGTGGTTGATGATGCTGAGAAGGTGTTGCAGATGCTAAGTTGGTGTTTGTGATGCTTGGTTTCCATGTGTTTTTGAGAAAACTTGAATAAAAGAAAGTTTAGTGAGACAAAGTGGTGTTCAGTTTTTTGCTTCGCATTTCTTCATGGTTGAAGATGTGCTCATTTGGTTTGGATGTGATGATCTGAGGTGTTCTGAGGTGTTATATCCATAGTTTTAAGTTCTAGATCATGTGGAAAAAGAAGTTGTGTTCACCAATGTGTGAACTATGAAGCAGTGTGTGAATTGTGAAGCGGTGTGGAATGGCTTTTGGCATAAATAATCATCCTTTACATATAAGGTCATTCAATACCTTCTATATACTAATACTATCATGCTCTAATTCTTACTTCCTTACATAGATCTAACAAGGTTTTAGCATGTCTAGTATGAATAAGAATAACCTTTTGTTTGCAAAGTCAAAGTCCATGAAAAGGATACACATTCACCTTGGTATTTTATACCTTGGTTCATAACATCCATTGCTACATCAAAATAAGGATTTATCTCTACATATTTCAAGCATAACCTTACATACCATATTTTCATTCCATATTTTCCCATTCACCCTATTACCTATTTATAGTTTTCACTATTCGATATTTGATCGACAAAATGACTTATTCTTCAAAACTCCAATTTTCACCATATTCTCCATCCCATCACCCATTGAGCCTATTTTTTCATCTTTCAACTCCATTTTTATCCCTAATCCACTAGATCTATCATATATTTCCTATCAAGAGTACATGATTAAAAAAAAAAAAAATCTAGTCGATCTCTCGAGGGCACACCCTACCTCCATCCCTTGGTCCACTAATGTATATTGGGGCACATCACCAGCCAATTTTTTTATACCAACATTATATCTTTGAAACAACACAATAAATGCATTATCTCAAAGAGGGGAAAAAAGTAGACACCTAAAAATGACTAACACATTATGGTTCATCACCTCACCATTTCTCATCAATTTCTCTATCAATATTAATTAAATAATTTTAGTTATTTAATTAAGTTAACGCATTCACATCACTTTCTCTCATCCATATTAATTAAACCATTTTTAATTATTTAATTAATTCATCAATCTTCCTCATCTACTTTAATTAAATAATTTTTAATTATTTAATTAATTCCTCAACTCCTCTCATCCAATTTAATTAAATATTTTTTAATTATTCAATTAATTCATCAATTTTTCCTCTTCACATGAATTAAATAATTTTTAGTTATTTAATTAATTCATCAAATTTTCTTATTCACTTAATTAAATATTTTAATTATTTAATTAACTTATCAATTTTAATTAAATAATTTTCTATTATTTGATTAATCCATTCATTAATTCTTCTTATCCACTATAATTAAAAAATCTAATTATTTAATTAGCTAACATTTTCTCTACAATTAAATAAATTAGTGTAATTTATTTAATTACTTTTTCTATTTTTAATTCGTCCAAATAAATAAATTTTGTATTTTATTTATTTTCCATGATGTGCATGAATTAAATAAATTTACTTATTTGATTCTATTAATATTTTTCTATTCATCAACTAAGTGAGTTAACTGAAAAAGCACATCAGTTCACTCTCACTCTCACTCATCCATGTAATCGATTAACTAACCAATCAAATCCTTCACAAGGACACATGTCACTTGCACATTTAGTCATGTCCTCTTAATCAATCTCATCAGTTACTCTTTTTATTATCCTCCACCAATGATCGATGTCAAATGAAAGCTATAAATCAACCATCTTCCAACCTATCAAGGATCCAAATTTTTGAGAAAATTCATACTATAATCACATCCATTTGATATCACTAATTATGCAAGAAAGTAGAGCAATCCATATATCATACTATTAAAGCACATCCAAATTCAATGGCACAAGGTGAGGCTTTGGTGGAGGTACTATTGATTTTTTGTTTCATTTGATTTATTTGTGCTCGTGCTCTTTTGGAAGTGATTGTTGGATTTGAAATAGGTACTTTCTTAGTTTATTGAGCTTATTTTACAGTTTCACATTTCATTCACTCCACAATAACATAATGGCTCTTTGGATTCCTTATATTCCTTTGAAACTCCTACATGCACCTAATAAATAACCCCTACAACTCAAATACCCTATCACCTATGCTTGCAACTATATAAAGAACATGAAAACTAAATATTATAACATTTTTCAACACTTAAAATTATTATTTTTATATAATTTATAGGTCTCTATATATTTCCATAGAACCAACATGGTAGAATGGATGTGTATTATGAATTGATTCAAGTGCTAAGATTCTTCATCATGCACTCTTTATCCCACATAGATCAAGATCAATAATTTCACCATAATAATGTTTTTGTTTTCACTAGGGTAATCATGATATCACCACAATATTATATATATCACTATGATATATAGTTCAATTTCCATGGTATTACATGTGTTTTTTGTGAGAAATGATGAGTTTTCCACCTATAAAAAGTAGCAATTTTACCATTTTTTAGTTTCTACCTAGTTTTGACATTTGCAACTTAAATGGAAGATCATAAAGATGTTCCAAATTATAATTTATACCCTTCAATATATTATGATAATTATCATGGACTAAAATTCACACTATTATGATGAAAAGAGTATCTTATGTAAGAGTTGGCTATGGAGATAGCCACCCAAGATCTAGAAGCCAAAGGAAAGTAAAAGGAAAAGAGAAGATAAACATGAAAATAATAAAGTATATTCCTATAAAACAATACAAATTGAATGAATATACAATGTGTGAGAGACCCTTGGTCATATAGCCAAGGTGAGACATAGAATTAGATAAGATCATGACAAGTATCTTGATCCTAAATCATGAGAAACTAATATTAAATGAACTAGGAAACAAGCATTAAATGATAAAATATAAGATAATATATAATGCCAACTAATACTTCTAGAAAGATTCATACGACCTAAGTAAGCTTAACATGTGAATAGGTCCTACTAGGTGAACTAGTTAGGTAAATTACCTTATTCACACTGACACGGGCCCCTTAAGTACAACTTAGGGACAAGGAAAGTAATGAAAATAATGTAAGGATGGGTCTTTTTAATAGGCCATGTTAGATACCCATGTATAAATGCAATCTCTCACAAATGGAGAAAAGGAGAAAACCCAGTGGGATAAAACTCCTCCCCAAAGAGAGATGAAAAAAAATGCTCTCATTGAAAAATGAGAAGGACAAAACCTCATGTGAGGAAAAAGACCCCTCATAAGAGAGAAGAAGAATAGAGATTGTGTAGCCTCCTCTCAATGTAAAGTTTCCTATAATGATAGTAGATTCCTTCTAATGAATGTTTAAGATGATTCAATACCATTGAACAACATCGGGCTCCCCTTGGGAAGAAACAAAACCAAGAATGTATGCAGGATTTCTTCCTAGTATTGAAAGGAAGATGAGTAAAAAAATATGATTGAGTGATATCTTTGAAGTATGCTCAAGTGTCCCTATGTTGATTTCGAAATATTACACACTCCAAATAGGAATTCTAGGCCACGTTGTAGAAGATAAAAAAACTAATACCTAATGGGGATGATTGTAGAATACAATCCAAAGACAAAGATATCTCCTCCAAAGACAAAGAATCCTCCTCTAAATGTTGTTCAAAAGTATCCACACTCATTTCAAACTATGAAATATGATCATATAAATAATAGTCAAGAGGGTTAGAGTTCTTCCTCACAACAACTTAAAAAGGATCATCTTCATATTCAAACAATAGTTAAATCCATTCCTTCATGGCTCTTACATTGTTCAATGATTAAAGTGATTTTTTCATGGTTCATTTTATGTATAATGGTTAAAGTGACTCCTTAATGGGGCCTACATTGATAATGGTTAAAGTGATTGCATCATGTGTCCTAGACTAACATTGCTATAATGGTTAAAGTCACTCCATCACATAGGTCTTATACAAGCAACAATGGTTTAAATGGTTTCATTTGGGCTAACTTGATCGCATCTCTAAGTCTCCAATTTTTAGGCTTAGGATTTACACCCCCATGTCTTCCGCATTAATTTAAATCCATGTGCTTATATTTATGTGTAAAAATAATGATGATTTTGATTTTCTCTTACTAATACTTTTTTTCACTAATAATTTGTGTCATACGTTTAAAGATGTAACATTACCAGAAGCATGAAGAAACCACAAAATAGAATTCATATCTATATCCCTTGGTGTGATTCTTTTTCAATTCCTATCTTTGTAACTTTAGCATGCATGATTCATGTGGCTCACATTCATGTCAAAGTGGGGCTAAAATGTAGAGGATAAAAGTGCATACTTCACCCATTTTCCCTCTCATTTCACACTAATTTTTGGACTTTTCCTAGATACAGTGAACTAATATTCATTTTATCTTTATTTTTTGCATACAAGTTAACCTATCATATATCATCCTAAATCTCATTATCTTAGCCTTAGAACTAGGCCTATCTAGTTCCTTAGGGTTTCTTCCCCCTAAACTAAATTATGGGTGTGCTTATGTCTCCCAAATAGATCCACACCTGTGATCATATCTCACCTTTTCAAAATTAAAATTTATCACTCTCAAAAGTTGATAATTTCATAAATAATTATTGTTTGTTAGTTTACATGTCAAAATAATTCAAATTGAACACCTAAGATCTTGTATTTAAGGACAAACACTAGGAAATTAGTGATCATGAATTCAAACATTGAAAATACTCTCAAATGTATTATCAAGTAGCTAAATTAGGCTTGCAACATTATTGACAATATCACAACATTCATCTATCTCTATTATATGTATGTTATTTTAATATTGAAATTAGATTCTATTATATTAGTCTTAAAAAATGAACCAATTCAAAAATCAAAACAATAAATAAGTAATGAATAACTAATTATATCTTATTCTATTTATTTCAATTACATGTTACAATTTTTAACTATTTCATTAATTTTAAATAATATTTTTATGTTGAGTGACATGACAAAAAGAAAAGAAAATAAAATAAAATACAACCGATATATTTTTAGAAAACTAAAAAGTAAAAGTATAAGTATAAAAATAACTCCCAAATAAAAAATAATAATAATTTTAAAGTAAAATAAAATCAATTTTAAGTAAATAAAAAAATATTAATAAATAAAAATAATTCTTCTATAAATAATGTAAATAAA
>VDFB02256077.1:34994-64558 GCA_007258455.2 Sequoia sempervirens
TCTCCTTGATACAGTTAAATCTTCTCGCAAGTATCGGCATAGTTTGGGGCTGTCGCTGAGACTCCCGCCGATCGGGAAGAGGTCCTCCCGAGCTCCAAATGTTATGCCGAAGGCCCCTTGCTTCGGGGATATTTTTCCTGTCGGCCAGACCCTACGGCGATAGCCTCCATCCGTTTTCCATTGTTGTGACATTCCACTATCGGCAAGACATCATATAGAATGCACCCTGTTATTCAGAAAGACCTCAACCAGCCTCGAGTCGCTGAGACATAATGCATCTCCCACCGATGAGTCTACCTGTCCCAAGTGTGTCACCGTAGCTTCCATCCATCGAGGAGACCTCACATAGACTGCATTTGCTACACCGAAAGGTCTCAATGCATTCTGAGTCGCCGAGACAAGGCAATCGTTACGCCGACAAGGATCCTTCATATTTTCCATTAGCAAGACCGAAGGTCACTCGCCTAGACCTTACGGCGATTGCCCCAACCTACACCGATGGGCACATCCTTCCGCCACCGATCAATGAGACAAAAGTGAACTCGTGTCAAAAGAAAAACATTTCGCACACTATCGGTAAGACCAAGAGAACTCGCTAAGACATAATGCTGATATCGCCTAGCTCTGCCGATGAACCACCATATACATAGTCGGGGAGACATTCTTACTTCGGTATAACCTTATGTCGAAGTCCTCTTTCTCTGCGAATTCTTTTCGTTGTCGGCGGGACTCCTCCTGAACTCCTTAGTGAAATACTGTCGACGTAACCCTTGCCGGTCGCCGAGACATTACTGTGAAAGCCTCAAGTCTTGGCAAGGCCTTTCTTTTATCCTCAGTGGATCCTTCATCCTTCAGCAAGACATTTGATGTCGGTGAGACATTCCGGCGAAGTCCCATAGTTACACCGAGGCTCCTTTATGTCGGCGGGACTCCTGCCGAAGATAACTGCATAAAGGCCCATCCTTCCCTTTCGGCGAGACTTTCATCCTCGCTAAGACCTCCCAGCGAAGTGCCTCACCTTTGCCGAAAGCACATCTCGCTCTGAGACTCTTCACACATCGACGAGACATTTAACCTTCGCTGGGACCTCTCACCGAGCACTGTAGGTCTCCCCAAAGTCCATGGTCACCGAGAGTCTTAGCGAATGATGGTTGAATGGCCTACCGGCCAAGGAAATCCATGCGGTAAGAGGTCATATTGAAGCCTCTCTGTTATAGCGATAGGCTCTGTAGGCTCATTCGGCATGATAGAAATTAGGTCTCAGCGACCTGCTCAGGATGGAAAGAATCAAACAGTCAGTTGGCCAGACAGTAGGAGAGTCTTGCCGACTTTCTCCTTGGATGATTTCATGCCGAATCTTCCTAGGGTAGCTTCTCCCGCCGAGTTCCCTGTGACCTAGCAACAGATGTAGAGTCTTTTCCCTTGTGTGAATGTCCCACTGGCCTCTGAAGATCTAACATTTGATTATCTCGCATGATTTAACTGTAGGTGAAAAAGAGGCAACAGGGCCCAAAACATCATAAGTTGATCCTTGGAGGAGAAATGGTTTAAAATATTATAGTATACTAATTTTTTTATAGATCTCTAAAAGGCTCCTTTATTATACCATTCTGGTTGTATAAATAGTTAAAAAATTGTTCGTCCTCTACTCTTCAGCTCAATTTTTGTAACTAAAATGAACTGATATATGATATATTTGATGTACATGCTTATTATATTATTAATAATATAAAATATAAATTAATCATAAGATATTCTTTTTATTTCTACAATAAAATATACACAAAATTTTATGAATATATTAGGGAAGAGGGTCTTGTAGGCTAACTTTTTCAGCATGTAGTGATTGACTGGAATATTGTAGAACCTTCATTTTTCTTGAAATGTGGACTGGCCTCTTATCTATCTATAACTAAGGTTTGGAGGTGTAACTCATCATGCAACTCACCACATTAGCATATCTATTGAGAAGTGTCTAAAATTTGACTTTTAAAAGATTCGACCAAAACTTAATCATGGGAACCCTAGTAGTTGAACAAAAAAATATCATTTGTTGTTTATAGAATATCATATTTTTATTTAAAATAAAACTAATATGCAACCTAAATGGACCAAATACCTATTGGTAACCATAAATCTTTGATACCTCTAGCTTTTATATTCAACACATATGGACCAATAGTTGAACACAAAAAAAACTATTTGTTGTTATAAAAACAACACATAATTATTTAAAATACAACTTATATTAAACAAAAATGGACCAATAGTTGAACACTAAAAGAAAATTTAAATTCTTCACATTTAATGGGACAATACATGGTATTTATTGTGCTCACCTTTTATATTTGTGATAGGACTTAATCATGGGACCCCCACTAATTGAACAAAAATATAGCATTTGTTGCTTATAGAATATCATATTTTATTTAAAATAAAATTGATATGCAACCTAAATGGACCAAATACCTATTGGTAACCATAAATCTTTGATATCTCTAGCTTTTATATTCAACACATTTGGACCAATAGTTGAACACAAAAAAAACTATTTGTTGTTATAAAAACAACACTTAATTATTTAAAATACAACTTATATCAAATAAAAATGGACCAACAATTGAACACTAAAACTTTTTGAAAATCCTTCACATTTAGTGGGAAAATATATGGTATTTATTGTGCTCACATTTTATATTTGTGATGGGACAAACTATTAATATGAAATACTCTAATGCTTGTACATTGCTACCGAATAGTTGTACACATAAGAACAATAGTTTTTCACTATGATAACAATACGTGTTTAAATGAGTGTCTTATTTTATTCAATGAGCATTTTATTTTTTAAATGACACACTTATAGCCAATAGTTATGATATTTTATTTGAGACAAAAAAATACTTATTTCACTTTTTCATTAATGTATTTATATTTTTTTTAATATAATATTAGAGATTCTCATGTGTTCAAGTATGGGTTCATTTTGATCAACATTTGGTTATTTTTTTATTCACATGTGAACTATTTATTTACAATATATAGTACAAATATGTGGTAAGACTCAGTATTATAATCACAATTGACTACACAACTATTAGATCCTTACACAACTATTGACCCCTCTCCCCTAATAACAAATAAATTTATGAAAAAAAGACATGAATAAAAAATGTTTTTAGAATTAACTTGTATCTTTTTGTATGGCGTTTCTAATAACACATGAAATCCATCATAACTTATCTTTTAAACAATTGCTTTTAAATAAAATTTATAAAAAAATAATTATTTTCTTTAAAAAAAATTAAAATTAATTTGTATCTTTTTATACCGACGTTTTTAATTACACTTGAAGATCCATCATAAAAAGAAAGAAAGAAAATCCCAACATCACATTTAACAATTAACTACTTTAACTTTGGTGCACGTGCACGTGTGTCGAATTTATAGGAGTAAAGTCAGTCACATCCCCAACGTTAAATTTTAATTTTGTTCACATGTATTAGAGCCGACAGTGGAATATGTCTGCTGTTTAAACCCTTTTATAAATCTTCCATGAATGACATGTCGTTGATAAAAGAATAGAAATTATGTCATTATTCACAAGATAACGATGATGACAGTAACATGAATCACACAAATACTCTCAATAAAATATATGAGATACTTACAATAACATATACTGATTTTACTGCATAACAACACATAAAGTTGACAGTACTTTAATGGTATCTGTCAGGATGCGTTGTATATAATCTTGAAAAGATGACATGAGATTGGACAGTACCTCTTACAGTCCCATTAAAGATTCCAAAAAAGCAGACATCTGTAATACTGTTCCCAGCTGCAGTTGATGAAGTATGAGTAGGTACCATGGGCATTTCAATATGTTATCACAGTTACCATGCTCTGCTGAAATGGCAATCTGATTTGGTTACTGCACTTAGTCTCTGGCCATAACTCAGTCTAGATTGCCAAAACTATCCCTCTGTCATGCCCAGATTTCTGCCATAGCCCACCATTAGAATAAATGAAGTGAATATATTGTCTGCAACTGTTGCATCAGGATAGGCTTGTCAAAATCCATCTGCACTTAACATTTCTTCTACATCTTCCTAAGCAGCCAAACCAGTGATGGCATTGGACATTATAAATACATAATGAAGGCCATTGATGTGATCTTGTGGGTTACTAAAACTAATGAATCCCTAATGGAATTCTTCCATGCCATTCACGGTTGAGAGAAGAGCAGTAGTTATAAATCTAAATTGTTTAATTTTATAATATTTGGTAAGAGTAAAAGCGTTTTTATCTCGTGAATGTTTTTG
The DNA here is from genome assembly GCA_007258455.2 of Sequoia sempervirens. NCBI lineage: Eukaryota > Viridiplantae > Streptophyta > Pinopsida > Cupressales > Cupressaceae > Sequoia > Sequoia sempervirens. The sequence goes on from VDFB02256077.1 coordinate 39,323, forward strand.
ATTAAAGAGTAAATAGGTTTTACAAGGACTCTAAAATAGAGTTCCAACAAGACGTCAACCAAACAACAGTTGATCAAAAGGAAAACAACACACAACAAATAAGAAAGCAAACAAAACAATTAAAGAAACATACATGGGTTCAGTTACAGCTTAGGCATGTTTATGTCCCATGTGTGTTATATATGCATACTCATTTTGATTACATGCGAATCAATCTTAGAAAAAAAATATATCATGTGGAATGAGGATCTAAAATTTCATTAGCAAGAGTTTTTCACAATCTATGTAACATTCAAAAGATTGTTTCTGAAAATCAACTGTATTATTTTTGTATCGACATTTTAGATCATACTCAATGATCTGTCATCAGAAAAAAGAGATGTATCGACATTTTAGATCATACTCAATGATCTGTTATTAAAAAAAAAAGAGTATGATAAATCGCTGAGATCCAAAACATCAATACAAAAACATATACAGCTCATTCTAAAACTACCTTTTGAATACCTAATTCGATTCTTCACTTATACAAGTAGAAAAATAATATACCCACAATAGTTTTTAGGAGAACTGGCAGCTGGCAATGACATGGGAAGCTTTCAATATGGAAGCGGTGGACATTTACTGATATAATCAAGAAATTACAACCAGTAATCTAACAAATATGAAAGAGATTAATGATCAGAGCAGAGCCAAGACCATCGGCAGGAAACAACTTCATTCCCTCATTGAGAACTCTATTATGATCAGAAAGCCACATAATTTTTCCTGGCATTCTCCATACTTACACTTACAAAGTAAATCCATCTAAACAACAGGAAATACCTTCTACCATTAGAGATTATAATCATATATACAGAAACACCCAAGCAAAACCCATCTTAGCTACTGCAAACATGTTTCAAAACACACAGGCCTTCTGAATGTTTAGACAGATTCAACCCCACCCATATCGCACTTCATCGTACTTGGTCTTGAGCCATCTGAAGCTATTCTTCATGGAAGATTTGAGCTTTCCTTCAACAGCAAACACTTTGTAAGAAGCCACTCGTTTCTTGCGTTTGATCTCTGGGTCATTGTGCAGGACAAGGCCACCATACTTTGCTTTGGGGCCATTAAAATTATAAGCCGCATCAGATCCACCAAAGGAAGTATAACTAACTGGGATAGACTTAGACTTCTCCATCTTGAACCAGATCTTCACTCTTGTTGTTTTCCCTGGATAGAAAACCAGCAGATTTAAGAACATATCAAGCCCCAAATGAGGGATTATAGTGCTTATAAACTTCTACCATGTATATAATATTAAAACAGTAGTATATGCTTATCCATCATAACACAGGATAAAGCAAGGATTTAACACCACCCAAAGTGCGTGATAGAAGAAGGGGGGGCCCGGCCCCATTCTTCTCATGGGTTCTGCTTTTAAAGTGGTGTCTCCATGAAAACACTTTCACACTCGTTGTTGGGAAAAGAAGCTCATGATCTTGATCTTCCGAAGTGAAAGGAAGATTTTATTTCTCTGACAAACATGGAAGACACGTTACAGTAGGACCCCATGATGAGTGTTGTTGTCATGGGTCCAAAATGAGTTGGAAGTTGGTGGGTAATAGTTTACTTTGTTTCTGCTGATGCTGACACACTCCATTGCTTTGAATGCCCGACCAACTGATCAATGTTTCGACTGCTTCATTCTATTCTTAACGTGTCCGTATTTGCTTTGTAATTTGTAATTTTTTATATGGTGGGATTTGTTCTTGCGTGGAAATATATAAAAGTCAGGATGTGGGCAACACTTCTCGTACTTTTTAGCTTATTTACTTTGTGTAAGAAAATTTATAAATAATAATGTTAAGGGAATCTTGTAAGGGAATAAAATCTGTTTTATATAAAATATGTGTCAATTAATCTATATTAGTATATATATTTTCAAGATAATCTATATAACATACGTGGAAAGAAAGATACGAGTCTTTTATTTTTTAATTAGCAAACTTAAAATAAATAAATAGATTATTGTATGATTTATTAGATGTAAAAAACAAAAATTATTGTTATTAAACAATGAAAATAGAATTTTGTGATATGTCCTCTTTTTAAATAATTGAAAAAAACAATAAAAAATCGTTGCACATGAAAATAGAAAGTAGACTTTTGTTTTTCTTCCACGGACCACCTATATATCGTCCATTGTAGAATTATGTCTATGGACGTAATAAACTAGGATACATATATTAAATATCAATATATATAAAATACGCCGAGCGTTATCATCCTCTAATTTTCTTTTTTGATTGATTTATCTTTGTGATCAAATCTTTGATTTCTAAATCAAAAATATTATTTATTTATTTATTTGTTCTTTTTGTTTCATCAAATCTCTTTGATTTGATTTTTTTGTTTCATCAAATCTCTTTGGTTTGGCTTTTTTGTTTCTTCAAATTTCTTTTATTTGACTTTTTTGTTTCATCAAATCTCTTTTATTTGATTTTTTTGTTTCATCAAATCTACTGTAGTTGCACATGACTTCCACCTGCCTATCATTTTAAATGCAGCTTCAAAAACTTTACACGGATTGTTGGATGCCACTGTAGACCTTCGCGTAAATATGTCGAAATATATCATTCACATAAATCTAGGTCGATTAAATAACTAGCATATAGATATCTTAAATATAATCTATATAAAATGCATTGAGATTTGTCATTTTGGAGAGATGTATTAATTAGTATTATTTTATATATGATTTTTTAATATATTTATATTATTATATTGTTAATATTAGAAATATTATATTATTATTATATTGTTCTTGTTATTTTATATGTTAATAATTTTATATTAAATTATTGTTATTATTTTATTATTATTAATATTAATATTATAATAATATAATCATTAAAATATTATTGTTCTTGTATTATCAAATATTAATTTAATTACTAACTTTTAAATAACTTATATATTTAGTAAGTTTTATATTACTTTTTTTTATATATTAAATAAATTTGATTAATAAAATAAATATAATATATATTAAAAAAGTAAAAGTTAAAAATAATAATTTAAGGGCTTATGTCATTTTACACAATCTCATGGCCTCTGCAATGGCTTGCGGCCTATGTAATGAGTCATGACCCATTGCATAGGCTTGTGGCCATGTAAAAGACAAATGCCTTTTGAATATAGTTAATTTTTTATTTTAAATCAAATTATATATAATAATATTTTATTATTTTGCTAATTTTTCTTTTTTTTTAAATCAAATTAATCTTTCTTAATTTCTAGGTGTTTTCTATGACAATTATATTGGCCTCATATAGGGTTACACCTCTCAACATAAATATATGGAATTAACTGTTGATTCATTTATATTTAATCAGTTTTTCATGAATTGTATCTATATTATCATTTATAAAATATTATAACATATATTCAAAAAATGGTTGAAAATAGTCATAGCCTTAGAGTTCATATATAGATTATAGTTTGAAATATTGAAACATACAAATAAAATATAAAAATAATAAGCATCAGGTGTGAAACGATGAAAGAAAGAGCAAGAGGAGGAGGATCTTAGTCATCCATTTTTTCTCATACATCAGTGGGGTCCAAGTATCTATGATAGGGTCCCATCCATCATTACCATTTTTAACATAATCTTCTTAAGTATCTTCATCATCCACACGAACAAGAGAAATACCACTTGAGCCAATCAAGAAAAATTTCTAGAGTCAAGAAAACATATGTTCCCACCACTATGAGGTGGTGGAGAGGCAAAGCGATGAGTAACAAGTTGTAACTAGCCTCTCTTTAAGCATGATCTCTTTGTACAAGAGGAGGGGAAGCTTAAGAGTGGGCATCCTGATTAACAAAAATTGAATGATTGTGTTATCGATGATGTTTGTCAAGATGGATACTAATCTTAAGAGGATGTGGGATTTGGAGGAGGCATTACCCTAGTGATCCAAAAAAACTTGTAAGTGAGTAACCTCAAGTATAATTGTATTCACTTATCCTTGAATTCGCATTATGCCTTAGAACAAATCATATTTTTTGTGTAAAACAAGAAATTGCGATCAATAGTATAACTAGAAAAAAGAGTAGATTTTTTGTCTTTTCATTCTAGAAGCATATCATATCTAATTGTATCTATAATAAATGCAAGGCTAATCCCCTAATAACACCATGTGTGAAGAAAAAAAGGCTCGAGCGTAGAAGGCTTCGAAAAAACATGAATCTAGGTTTGGAAACATCTTGAGCTTTAGGACAAAAATACAAGATATGTTTGAGAGACTCTTGATGACCACAAAATGATCATTGAAAATCTAAAAAATTTAAATGAGTTAGCCTAAAACCAATGGGGAATTCTGGAAAAATAATTCACTAAGCAAAGTGGGCCAACTTTGGTTCAAACACCTTGACCAAATGGTGTGAAATCTACACTTCCAAACTAATAATGAATAATATAAATTTCATCTTTAATTCAAAGTACGCACCATGGGTAGATGAAAAGAAAGCCAAGAATAGCCTTTATGAATCTTATAATTATAAAATGTTGTATCAAGGTACCACTTTCAGTCCTTCCACCAAGGCTTGGAAGACCAAACACCAATTTTGTGAACCATATCAATCAATATGGCTTCAATTACTAAGAGAAATGTTTCACGATCCTTATTAGAAAGATTAAAAAAAATCTGTACTTCTTTCCAAGATAAAAGATTCCTAGTAACCTTAGAAAAATATCAGTGAGATTTTTTACCCTCTTTTTAAAATATCTCAAAGCATAGACCCAAGAAATATATGCAAGAGGATGGATTTGATAGTGCATAATAGGGGACCACCAAATTTTTTTTGATTGGTAGAAAGACCATTATGAAAATCTAGTGTCACTTTAGAGAAGCCAAGGTTGAATAGCTTCCCAGGATTGCCAAATGATTCTCATCACAAAAGTCTTGTGAATTTGAACAACCACTTTCATAATAAGGAGGGTGTTAAGATCAATCACATTCAAAGTTATCTTCTTAGTAGGGTGATCAAAATAAATATAGCGTAAGTGCATGGAAATGGGGGACCAAAAGGGGGTCTTAAGTGGTCACCCTTTTTTGAAATCAAGAAAAAATGATCTTAGATGAGAAATTGAAGATAGTTGTGCTCAACCAATAGTGGCATGGTGCGATGGTTGAAATGTTGTGTTGTTATTCTTGACATCAAGGTTCAAACCCCATTGGGGTAGAATTGTTGAAAATTTATATTGAGGATGAGGTCCCCCATTTGTGACCTCACCGGTTCATAGCTCTGGGTCAAAAGAGTTTACCCCTCTTAAAATAAAAAAAAGATAGTTATGCTCAAAATTTGAAGATGCAACAAGAACAAGTGTTGTAGTGATACATGAATCTACTTTCTAAACTACTAATTTGTTTTGAAAATGGAAAATATTAAAGGGTTCAAATAGGGGGAGCACACAAAGTGCTCATATTTTGTCAAAAAAATATAACATCTAGCATTTGATGTGATCCCCCTAAAATATTAAAAAAAAAATAGTATTTCAAAAATCGCTTTAATGAAAATTTATCTAATATCATTTAGTTTATGTTTGTTTTTTCTTTTATTTTTTTAATGAATATATGATTTTTTACTAATTTTCAAAGTGGATACGTCTTGAAAAATAAAAAATTAAGTGTGCTCCCCGCTAATTTTTTTGGAAACCAATTGAAAATAAATTTATTTTAATATGTATAGAATAGAGTCTAGCTTGTAAAAAAATAATTTGTTTCAAATTTTGATGAAAAAATAAAAAATGAGACCAAAATTATCATACATAGGTTTTTGAGAAAAAAAATGGAGACACTAGCAAAATAAATTAAAGATCATGAAAAATTTATCATATTTGAAATGTAGAAAAAATTGCATAGTTAGAAAGCTAATGGAGAACTCGATGTTGTGGTATTTTTTAACTCAACTTTGAAAAATGTGCAAACTTGATGGAGAGCATGCTTGATATTTAATCATTTTTTTATAATTTAAAAGAATACACCTTTAGGTGTAAACATGCAAGTCCAACCATTTGGGTTGGATGCCCAAGGTAAATCCAACCCTAATGGTTGGAAATACCCAAAGAAAATACAAACATGAGCATGTTATAGCATGTTCACATTATAGCACGCTCATATTTTTGTGAATAAAAAATCTATTTGTTTCCCCACTCTTGCACCCTCTCTCCTTCTATCTTCATCTCTACCTCTATCTTCCTCTCCCCCTCTCTCTTCATATACCTTTATATCTATATCTCTATTTGCCCCTCTCTCTCTCTCCATATTTCTCCTTCTATCTCTCCCTCTCTTTATCTTTATCTCTTTATCTCTCCATATCTATCTATCCCTATATCTCTCCATCTTTAGATCTATCTCTCCCTCCCTCCATCTCTATTCCTACCTCTTTCTTTAAATCTTCCCATATTTCTATCTCCTCCTCTTTCTCCCTCCCTCTCTCCCTCTCCCTCTCTCCATATATTGTGCTCTCTCTTCATATATTTCTCCACAACTATCTCCCTTTTTCTTTATCTCTCTACCCATCCCTCTCTATCTCTCAATATCTCACTCTATATATATCTCTCTCTCTCTCTCTCTCCCTCTCCCTCTATATATTGAGGTATATCTCTCTCTCCCCATATTTATCTCTCTTTATTCATCTCTCTCCCTCTCTATCTCTCCCTCTCTATCTCTTTTTTTCTATTTATAGACCTATCTTCCCCCTCTCTCTTTCTCTCCCTCTCCCTTCCCATATGTCCTTCTCTCCCCAATCTATCTCCCCCTCTCTTTACCTCTCCCTCCCTCCCTCATTTCTCTCCCTCCATATCTCCCCTCTATCTCTCTCTCTCTCTCTCTCTCTCTCTCTCTCTCTCTCTCTCTCTCTCTCTCTCTCTCTCTCTCTCTCTCTCTCTCTCTCTCTCTCTCTCTCTCTCTCTCTCTCTATATATATATATATATCCCTCTCTCCATCTCTATTTGTCTATCTCTATACTTATCTATCCTCTCTCTACCTCTCCCTCTCTCCATCTCCATTTGTTTATCTCTAGACATCTCTCTCTAACTCTCCCTTATTTTTCCATTTCCTCCCTCTATCTCTAACTCTCACTCTTTCTCTTCCCATATTTACCTATATCTCCATCTTTCTCTCATTATATCTCACTCTCGCCATCTATACTTGTTTATCTCTACATATCCCTCTAGATATATATTTATATCGAAGAAGGATGGAGCTACCTCTATTAAACGCCATCTTAATGAAGGAACTAACTTCCTTCAACCTAAAACTATCTCCTTCATACATCTAAAACAAATGTGACTACTTTCTCATACGTACAAACTTGTGATTTCCTTTGAGAGAGTGAAGATCAACTCCACCATCAATATTTTTGTTGCATGGAAACCACAAACATAAGACACCACATTTTCTGACATGGCATCATTTATTTCCATAGAATTTGGTGACACAACCCTTGAAAGCTTAGATCAACCTCAAAATAAAATATGGTATTTTCATACCCACTATCCTCATTGAGTGAATTGATGAAAACAAAATAATACCTCCAATTGAAATTGTAACAAAAATATGTGTTATCATCTTGTTGACCTACATAAGGTAACTCCTCATGCACATCAAACTAATTTTTTTGAAGCTCTACTATATAGGAAATTTTAGCTACTAGCTAATCATCAACCTAGAATACACGTTGTTGCTCAACATTATTGCAAGTTGTGGGCATTGTGCAAGAAAGAGAAACACTCAGACTCGGCCACACTATCATCCATACTAAAATAAGCTACACCTTCATCATCAAGGAAAACTTCATATTCAACTAAACTTATCTCAAGGAAAACAAGAAACAAACATAAGTTAATATCACTTATGCTTATGCGATCTTCATCAACACAAGAATTTGAATCATGAGATACTTCAAGTGAAAATTTGCACTCTTCATATTGTCTCATTGTTTCAATATCCTCTTGGAAACTTGCTATACCATATGTGCTGGTAAAATCAAACCTATGGCACATATTTCCTTCCACGTTCATTTCTACTATAGCACCTTTATATGACCCTTATAAAGTGCATTGTGCATGAGGAAGACTAACTGTTATACACTAAAAAAATAGGTTCTCATATATGCATCCATATGATCACCAACATCACATTCTTTGAGTGCAAACTCCTCACAATGAATATCATTAGCTATACCAGCATTTTTGGTGATATCTACATTGCCAAGTGTAGTTGTGTCTATGTTGTACTCATAAAAATAATTAATAGAAAATTCCAAATCAGCATTAGGGACAAAAGAGGGTAAGATGGGTAAGTGTGTGGAAGTGGGGGACCAAAAGGGGGTCTTAAGTGGTCACATTTTTTATAAATCAACAAAAACTAATCTTTGATGAGAAATTGAAGATAGTTATACTCAAAATTTGAAGACGTGACACTTGAAGAGTCATAGTGCTCCAAATCTACTTTCTAAACTACTAATTTGTTTTGAAAATGGAGATTAAGGGGTTCAAATAGGGGGAGCACACAAAGTGCTCTTATTTTTGTTAAGAAAACATAGCATAGCATTGGGTGTGCTCCCCCTCAAATGTTAACTTGTTTTAGTATTTCAAAAATCACTTTGGTAAAAAATTGGCCAACACCATGTAGTTTATGCCTAATTTTTTTGCTAATTGTTTAATGAATATATGATTTTTTATTATTTTTTGAAGTGGAAATATCCTAAAAAATCTAATATTGAGTGTGCTTCCACCTAATTTTTTTGCAAAATAATCAAAAAAATAAAATTGAATGTGTATAGAATAGAATCTAGTTTTTAGAAAATTGATTTATTTCAAATTTCAATGAATGGGTTAAAAATGAAAACAAAAATACCATATATTTAAGTTTTCAACAAAAAATGGACACTTGCAAAATAAATTAAAAATCAAAACCTTAACATATTTGAAATGTAGAAAAAATTACATGGTTAGAAATCTAAGAGAGATCTTAACATTGATATGGTATTTTTTAACTCGACATTGAAATATGTGCAAACCTAATAGAGAGCACACTCGATATTCAATCATTTTTTATAATTTACAAAAATGCATGCCTTTACTCATAGACATGGAAGCTTAACCATAAGGTTGGGCAATACACAAAGCATATACAAACATGAACACATTATAATGCATTCATATTATAACATACTCATGTTATAATGCACTCACATTTTATGTGAATCTCTCTCTCTCTCTCTCTCTCTCTCTCTCTCTCTCTCTCTCTCTCTCTCTCTCTCTCTCTCTCTCTCTCTCTCTCTCTCTCTCCCTATCCCTCTACCTCTCTCCCTCTTTACTTCTTGATATCTCACTATATATGTGTGTGTGTGTGTCTACCTTTCTCCCTGTCCCTCTTTACAAACGTAGAGAACTTACGAGTTGAAGTCTTTAATTACTCTTGTTAAGAATATATACCTCTCCCTCTCCCCCTCTCCTTCCCTCTATCTCCATATCCCTCTACCTCTCTCCCTCTTTACTTCTTGATATCTCGCTATATATATGTGTGTGTGTGTGTGTATGTCTACCTTTCTCCATGTCCCTCTTTACAAACATAGAGAACTTACAAGTTGAAGTCTTTAATTACTCTTGTTAAGAATATATATATAGCATCAAATTAAATGATATGTAACTACAAAAAAATGTGATAATTATCTTCATTAGTTTTATCTTAAAGATGACCTTGAATCCACAATCAGTCTCTCCTTATGTAATGTAGTTAAGATTCTAGAGTGTTCTTACATGTTTTTTAAATGTGATTTTTTAATTAAAATCTTACATTCACCTAAACTTGGTGCAATTAATGAAATAGTTGGTATTGGATAGTATAAATTAATCATATGAAATTTGTTATCAATCAAATTAGTTAATAAGCATTAGTAAATATTGTTTAAATTTTGTTTCTTTTGAGTTCTATGATTTTGTTAAGTTATCTTAATAATAGTTTTAATAGTTATATTTCCAATTAATTTTGAAATAAAAATTTATATATTAATTTTTTTTATAAGAAATGGAGTTTAGTCTTAAATGATATTACTTAAATGTGTTTCATTCTAAATGTTATATCCATTTCATTAGATGTAGTTTTTACTAGCATCTCTTATTTATTTTATTTTATCCCTACTGTGGTTGAACAAACTTAACGCCTGATACAACTATAATAATGATGTATGTGGCATCGTCCCTATACATCATTAGGGATTAATAAGATACATCTTGTTGATTGATCACACACTAAGAAATATAAATCAAAAGAATAAAACGAGGCTAGAGATCAAACTAAGAAAGTGATCATCATCATATAGATTCATAGGGAAGAAGAATTATCTTCACATTGTTTTCTTAAAGGAAATAGAAAACTCATCTTTAAATTCAAGTTAAACTTAATAGTTTTCCTACAGTTTCACGTGGAATGGGACTAATGATATCTAGAAGAGCTTAATTTTATTTTAATATGACTAGACGATAGATCAAATTGGTAAACAATTATTGGTTATGATGACTAAATACTTTGAATTAAATGCTTCCCTTAGTGGGTAGTGGTTGAAGAGGAAATTTCTATGGAAAAAGATCCTTGGAAAGGGTTGCATACCCACATAAACATTTCACATCAAACATAGTTTATAAAATAGAAATATATATAATACACCTAGATCCCATTTGAAAGTGGTGTATGAAGGAAGTCTAGTGAATGAATGAGGTTCCCAATATGTAGGTGTTTAAGTATGGGGTTGAGGTAGTATTCAAGAAATGGATTATTGAGTTGAACATTTATATTGAGTTAATTTTTCAACTACAACTAAGGATGAGATTATTAAGATAAATAGAAGATAAAATAAATTCATTGTATACATAGAGGCATATTGGATGGATTGCTTGACTCATCAAGGTTTTAGATTAAATTTGAGGTAGGACTCAAACCTATATTTTTATGAATACATATTAAATTATACTTTTGAAAGACAATGACCTCGGTGCACTTCTAATAGGGAGCATATTCTTTCAAGAGTGGCTTCGGACCTAGTTGTTTTGATGAGTCCAAGTATTTGGATAGAGCATTTACCTTACATATTATCCTGAATGGATACAACACCTATCTTGTATAGAAAAAATTACTAGCCCGTATGGTTGGATTATTGTACTAAATGGACAAATTCCTATCTTTTTTAGGTGGAAGTACCTAAGTATACATATGAATGGATAATTAACAACTTGAGTAAATGTAATAAACAAACAAAAAATAATAGTGGTAAATTTGGGTATAACATTTGGGTCATTACAACTCTCATCTTATCCTATCCTTTCATTATATTTTTCACCCAACATGTGTTGAGATAACCTTTATGAGTGTTTTTTCTTATTTTACCCGTGTACATGCATGATTGTTGGTATTTATAAACATGTGTTGTAATGTGGTCATTGATGGTATGAAGAACCCTCTTGAAAGCATATTTTTTAGCATTTATTTATATGTGTTGAATTGTGTGCATTGATGGTGTGTAAACCCTTGTGAATACATATTTATATCAACCTATATATTTATTTATGTGCATTGATGGTTTGGAGAACCCTTATGCATGAATGTTTCTTGGAATTATTTTTATGCTCAAGGTTGCATGAGTGTTGCTACATGTATACTCTTATATGTGTTGGATTGGCATGTGTTTCTATATACTCTCATATGTATTATATTCGTATGAATTTCTACATATGTTGTTTGTACTAGATTGGAGAAAGTGTTGCATGTCCTCCTTGTTTGTATGAGTTTCATTAGTATCTAATTTCATCATCTCCTATGATAGTTGGGTGGGCCTAAGGGTTCCACATGGTTGGGTGGTGCTAAACCACTATTGTGGCCAAACAAACTTGGTGAATGCTCTTTGGAAAGCATGTTGGAATCTCATGGTATCGTGGTTCTTGTATCTCTTTTTTTGGTGTAATCCTGAAACATTGTAAATTGGGTCCTTAAGATCTTTTTAATAAGAGCATATTTGTTCATTACTATATTATTATGGGTCAAACCACAATAGTGGTTTACAAATTTTATGAGGAAGGAAATTTGATTTTTCTTCCTTTCCCCATACTCAATGGGTTCGGTCGAACTCTATGGTTTGGTTGAACCATCTTTTATGTTCGACCAAACATATGTGTTCGGTCGAACCATTTGTTCGACTGAACCCTAAAACACAACAAAAAAAAATTAATATTTTAAGGGGTTCAGTCGAACATGGGTTCGATCGAACCCCCTCAAATAAGGCATAAAAAAAAATCCAAAATTGTCACTGTCATTTTTTGCTTTTTTCTGCTTTCCCTGTGCTCTATGCGTGCGGCGAACGACGAACATGAACATCAAACAGCGAACAGCGAACATGAACATCAAACGGAAAATGGAAAACTTTGATTCATCTCTCCATAGTTCATCAACCTAACTTGCATATCTCACCAGGTTTGTCAAATTCAAATTTCATAGACTTCAAAATGCGTTTGTTAGTTAAATTTCTAAACCCTAAATGCGAAATTTTTCAAATTTGTTGATTTGAAACTGCATTTGTTTGAAAATTTCTAAAGCCTTTTCAACATACACTACTTCTATGATACATTTCTACTCTATCAAAAAATTAGCATGCCCTATCTATGCTTCCACATTTTGCATACATTTCTACCAGGGCACCTCCAATTTATTTGAGGCATTATATCAAACATTTCATTAACAAATTTATTTGAGGCATTATATCAAACAATTCATGGTAATTTTTGATGGAGTATGATAGAAATAGTGTTTCCATTGTATGCACCCTATATCAAACAATTCATTAACAAATTTATTTGAGGCATTATATCAAATAGTTCATGGTAATTTTTGATGGAGTATGATAGAAATAGTGTTTCCATTGTATGCACCCTATATCAAACAATTCATTAACAAATTTATTTGAGTCATTATATCAAAAACACTATTGGAAATTTATTTGAGACATTATATCAAAAACTGTAACGCCCGCCGTGCAAGCCCCAAAGAACAAACATATAAAGAACGCAAATATTTTTTTTTTTTAAAAAGAACAACAATAATCAATATAACCAATATCAAATAATCATGTATATGAACATAACTTCATTATAATACAATAACTTAACCGACTATGTTCTTTGGGGCACACGAGGTCACATCAAAAATAAACATTACAAAACATCAACTCATGAGATATCAAAAGGAACTAATAATCACAACATTAGATATATATATATATATATAGATTCCATCATAAGGTAAAACCATGAGGAATAACATAACCAAATAAGGATACAAGATTGAAATTTATATTACAACTTCTTTTAAATACACAACATATCCATACATAATTTACATCATGATTCCCAATCATGTGGGATGAATACAATATACAAGATTATCAAAATACATGAAGATCAACTGGTACAATTCTTCAAAAGGATGAGACTGTGCCAACGAATGCTGATGGGGAACCCAATGGTGTGCAGAGCACGTTCCACCCGACCACCCCCGTGCTAAGAGGTGACAGAGAAGTAACTCCGACCAAGAATGTCAACTGACCAAGACTGATGTACAAGTATACAAAAAGTACCAACATAGAACCATAACACAATACTCCAAATTACAATGAAACAAATAATAACATCGTACCATAATACCATAAGAGTACAAGATCTGAATAACAATGAGATCATACAAAACCACAAAGTACACCAAAGATGTATTAAGACATTAAATCATAAATCAATTTAAATTCATTTAATCAACAATCCAAACCAACTCCCATAACCCCCTTCCAGAGGAACACAATAAAATAAAACACATGGGCAACTAGGGGAGAGTGTCATCGCATAGTCCTACATGGGCTATCCTGTGCTCTTCCTCCCAACTGGAGGCGCCGGTCCCATCTATGGCTATCCTGTGCCCTTCCTCCCAACTGGAGGCGCCGGTCCATAGGGTGACTCATGTGGAGCCGTAGACCTCTCGTGAAGACGAGGTCATGACCTTGCCAACCACGACCTTCTCAGCCTTCCATTAGTCTGCGGAAGCACTAATGAAGACGAGGCATCCATTTTAAAATCTTGTAATGATATTACTACCCATCCCTCCTAAGTTAATTATTAGGTTTTCACTTGTTTACTAACTCACCCGTGGGTTATCCTGAGCCCTTCCCCTTAAACGGGGCGCCGGCCCCCACGAGGAGCCACTCTCCCTAGAGACCCAACCAAAACCAAAAAGAAACAGGGGTTGTACCATTCCAATCTTAAACATCGAAATGCAAACAACAACAAAGATATTACACGAGGCATAACTCATCTCGCAAAGTAAGTACCATAACAAAATCTCATAATTCGGTACACCCCATTCTTAACTTAACAGAACTCAAAGTGAAGAGATATAAATTCAACAAAATCACAATCCTCTGGAAGACTAAAGCACTAACACAAAAAGGGTTCCCACATCAAAGAACTAACAATGTCCCAAACCCACAAGTCTACAAGACTACAATTTCACAAAATAAGAATAAAGATAATTTATTCAATTCTATATTAAATTCCATTTCACACATTAAAAAGAATTAAATAATCAATGCTGATATATGTTCACAATCTTCCTTTTTACTATATTATCCTATCAAGTTTATAATTTAACAAATTAATAGAAATTCCTTTCTAATTACACATTTCCACTATAATAAAATTTTGTTTATCTCATACCAGAAAGTGAAACAATCTGTTTACAGACAGAATTTAATTAAATAATTATAACAGAGAAATTGTGACATAAATATAATTAAATTAAATAATAAATATATGATATATATATTTATAAATGCATATATAAAAAAATTCAACACACGAATTTTCGTTTTAAACGAATGACCGGAACTTCATTCAAAACAAATAAAGGCCATCGCCAGGGGTAATCTACCGGCCGCGGACAGTCCACGGACTGTCGTGGACAGTCTACGGACTGTCACAGCAGTCCGAAGTATTGCCGTGGTAGCCCGTAGGCTGCCGCACCAACCACGGCCGGCTGGGTGGTGGGTACGGCCGAGGCCGATCATCACCCAGTCTGCCTTTTTAAAATAATTTCAAAATAAATTTATTCGGTGAACTTTTAACCTTATTTAAAAAAAAAATTCTTTAAACTATCTTTATATTTTTATATATATATATATATATGTGCATACATATATGTATATATATATATATATATATCTGATACATATATATATATATTGCATAAAAGAATATTTTGAATACAGAGAAACAGAATTCAATTACTGTTCAATACAAATATTTATACACAGAATAACTTTGTAAAATTTATCTACAATTGAGGATTTTCACAACCCCGAATTCTCAGAGATGATGTTATTCTTTTACTGGTTTATTATTATTTTTAACTTAAAACTACAGTAACCCTATTCAATTCTAGAATCCCAACAAAATTTTACTTTAAATAAATAACAATCCCAAACCCCAATAAGATTTTCTTGATTGGAAAATAGTCCCAAATATTTCTAAGGATTTGCAAATTTTCTACATGCATTAAATTTCAATCCAGGAGAAAATTTCATTCACAACAAGGAATTCTTATTTCATTTGATGCTATAAAGAAAATAATTTAAAAGAAGAAGGAGAACCTGGCGTCCTGCGCCTGTAGATAACTGTAGAAGCTTTATCCTTCTTTCCGATCCAATCCTTCGAGCATCAGCTCCAAGATCCTCCCTCAAACTTAAATCTTAATCCCCAATGAATTCTCCAGAATAAGAAAATAATGCAATACTATAACAGAAAAATGACTGCCAAATTTCTCCAAAATATGTTGGAAAGAGAATGCCACCCCCTACCAACCAAAAATCCTCTAAATAAATCACACACAAAAAGGTCTCTTTCATTTCCTCTTCCTGTGAATACCAAAAGTCACTTCTCCAAAAATAAAATTTAAATACATTCAATTCCACAAAAGATTGAACTTTTTATTTGTTTATTTATTTATCATTTCCACAAACAAATTAAATAAATACATGCACAGTAAAATAATTAAAAACAACCATTTGTAAGATTCAAAATAAATGTAATATTTTACCACTACTACTAATATTTATCTATTGCTTTATTTATTTACTATTTTATGTTTTTATTTTATTAATTGTTTAATTATTTAAATCACAACAATAAACCATACACCACATTAGATAAATCACAAAATCACAATAACATACAAAGACCAATGCAACAACACAATGACTGTGACTAAGACGCACAAACCAAGAAGGTACAAGACTGTTGACACCTTGGAACGAAGTTACTTCCATGTCGCCTTTGTTCAACTTCTTGCCGTTGGGTTGGTACATTGCTCGCCCAGACCTATCGAAATAGGTGGAATCGAGTCTTATTCCTGCAAATCCTACATCCAACAAGGTGATATACAGCATATATACATATAATCAATTACAAAGCATCATGAGAAGGATTTGCAGTGTAGCAGGGTGCTCGTTAACGAGTGATGCTACCTGTCCCCTCACCAAAACATATCATCATCTAAAGCATTATAAATTTACATAAATTTGTATCAATATCATCAATTACTATCCTCTAGACTACTGCATTCCAAATAATTTCATCAAAACAATCGTAATAAAATATCATCATAATATCCATGGTAACATAAGAGTATATAATCAGTAACAGTCTAAGCTACCACAACATAATATCAACAGTATCATCAAAATCACAATGTTCCAAACAAAAACCACAGAGAATGTCAAGAATCAAGTAGTAATATGAGGGGTATTACAAAAACACTATTTCTATCATACTCCGTCAAAAACACTATTGGAAATTTATTTGAGGCATTATATCAAACAGTTCATTAATAAATTTATTTGAGACATTATATCAAACAGTTCATGATATAAATTTTAGGGTGCATACAATGGAAACTTGGATAAAATTCTTCATATTTTTCCTTTGAGTCTTATGACATTACTCCAAAAATGGTTGGTGAACTAAATGTATGAATCGAAGAATAAATTTAGAGAAAAGAAACTAGATTGTTTGAATGAAATGTATAATAAAATATTTCTATTAGGATTAAAGGAATGAAGGTATTATTAAATTTTATATTTTACAACTCAAAAGAGAATAAAGAAAAGGGTGTGCCTTGTTTGTTGTTAATTTTTATTTAGTAAAAGTGAATGAGAACCATTCAAATGAAAATAAACCTCCATTACAAAAGTCTTAGGATGTCTAAATCCTAGAATGAATTCCTCATGTTTCCTCCTAAATGGGTGTTTTATTTTTTAATAGATTTCATGCATGAATTATCCCCTATATCTAGAGATCCCTATCAAACAAACACTTCATATTTGCATGAATTAAAGGATTTAACCTACATGACATTTTAAAGAAAGGATTTATATGTTTTAGTGTCTTGTCATGGGATGCTCCAACTATTTTTATGAAAAAGAAAGATAAGACACTTTTCCAAGTTGTCTTGATTATGTATGTTCAATAAATAAACAATTAACATTAATATCCACCACCTAAAATAGATGACTTATTTTACTAATTGAGAGGGGTGGCCATATTTTTAAAAATAGGTCTAATATTCAATTACAATTAGCAAAGAATAAAGGAGGAATACATTCATAAAACTACATTTAGAACTAGGTATAGGACATCAAAATTATATGTTTGAGGCAATGCATATAAGACACTCATATACAAAATAGTACAAAAGAAAGAGAAAAAATGTAAAGAATGTGTGTTTGTAATCTATACTTGAGAGCATTAAAATTTTGAAATTAAACATAAAGAATAAGAGGATTTATAAATTAAATACATGAGGCTATTATATAATATCAAAAAAGACTATTTTAAAGTTTAAATTACTTATATTTTAATTTTAGGGTAAATAATTTTGGTTGAATTTATGAATTAGAAATAGAAATTTTGAAAGGGCCCCACCCTTTTACAAATACCAATAAAGAGACAAAAAATGATCAATCATATTGGCATGGAACAACAACAAGAAAAATATAGTTGTAAGTTAGAAAAATAGCATCCAATTAGAAATAATCCACCAATAGTGGCAATGTATCTAATAAAGAGGGACGTTTTCCCAAAAACATTAGTAGATCTATCATTTCACAACTTGAATCCAAAATTATTCAAGGAACTATATCTTATTGTGAACCTTATCATTTTCCATGAATTCAAACCTAGTTCAGGTTTGTAATGGAGTTTCCATCTTTAGTTTCCAAACTTGAGACCAAAGGGAATAAAGGGTTCCTATAATCTTCTAAACTTGAACCTTCTTCATATTTTTAAATTATTAGAAGAAATGCCAAGAGGTGAATGTTGCAATTCAAGAGAATGGTAGAGGCAATGAACTCCAACTAATCCATATGTAACATGATTCTTGTCTCTACCAATCTCCTCTAAATTTATCTTGACAAGACCTTCTAAATTAGTCATATCTACAAGAGGACCAACCACCCCTCGATTATGCTCAAAGGGAGTCTCAACCAAATCCTAAGGTAAAAAAGGCTCCATCTCATCCTTATGCATTTTGTTCAACCTTTCCTTCCTCTAAAATTCCTAAACCTATAAAATACATAGCTATCTACACATGACAACATGGTGAAAAAACAAGAAAATCCTATAGCATGACATGTTGAACCCAAATAACCAAATTCAAAAATAATTTAATCTATAATTATAAATAGTTTGATGGTAGAAACTTTATACATATAAAAATATGATAAATGTGTGATTATTTTTCTTTCCACTCTATAAATTTTTGATGTGCTTGGCTATATAATTGAGATGATTCACTCATAATGTAATGATAAAAATTTAGTATGTATGAAAGAAATATTTTCGAGACATCAAACTACCATTCTACATAACTCTCACATGGAAATAAGAATATTATTTTATTTTAACTAAAGAAATTGTGTGTACTCTACCTTGAAAATTACTAATTAATTTTGAATTATATACTTATAATTTAAAATAAGGCATCCTTTATGTTTTTATGGAATAGATAAGGTTAATTTTAATGAAATAAAATATATTTATATTAAGAAAAAAAATTACAAATATGGAACTCATACATTGAGAAATTGACTAAGATGTAACTCTGTATGAGAATTAAGATGCTAGAATAATTTATATACCTTCTTTCAATAATTAACATTAGAAATTAATACTTGGCTCATATTGTATACCCACCTCCCAATGGTCTTGGAATGGATGCATTTAGATGGAGAAGGATTTCAAAAGGCTCATGGTACTTGTGGACCCCTCAAAGGCATGATATATAAAACATGAACTTTATTTATGAAATTTGATCTTTTTTTGTTGGCTTCTAGTATGAATGTTATCTATAAGGTGGAATTCTTAGTTGAGACTCTCAATCTTCCATTATTGGTTTCTAGTGTGATTATACAATATGCTCGCCAAACTGTATTAATTTCTAATGTTAATTATTCAAAGAAGGTTTTGTTTCATAAGAAGAGACCTATGTTGACATATTCCAAGGCATGTTATTATCCACAATGCATGACACTTCTTCACATCTCTACCAAGTTCTAAACAGATACAGATCTATCATTTCCATGGGAGGTTGATGATTTAAAAAGAAAATATCATGCCATTTCTTTCTTGAGAAGTCATGTTTGAATTCATGATTTGCAACTTCCATCTTCATCCAAAAAGAAATTTTGTTATCGTTATGTGCCTGATATTAACAAATCAAAACCTTCTTTTGAGCATGATCGCCAACACAAAGGTAAACAAGTGGAAACAGAAGAAAGCTTGATTAATGGCTTTCAGCATGTTGGTGGAAAATCTGCATCTTTTGAAAGTAGCTTCCTAGCTTATAGGTCTTATGTTTGAAGTAAGGTTTTGTAATCTCCGTTGTGTTATGTCACGGGTCATGGGTATATCTAGTATGATGTCTTATTTTGGGTATTTTGGGTGCATAAGAGAATGTGCATATGTACTGATGTATTCAACCAATGTTCTTTTGTAACATTGTAAATGGAACGATGGTCATTGTGCTAAGTTCTCATGAGTCTTTTGATATTTTTGTAAATTTATTTTCATTTACCCAACTGGGACTCTTATTTGGTTTTCCCTTGGTATGTCGCCTAAACTTGACTATATATGTAAAATATTATATATAAATAAAATTATAAGTGGTCTCCCACTTTTTCTTTTAAAAAAAAGTTCTTGTAAATTTCCACATCTTTTTCCTTGACACAGTTGCTATTTCTTAAAAGATTTCTTATGATTTTTCATAATGTTGGTCAATACTTTACTGTAAATATTCTATAGTCATGCTCTTAAATGTCATAAGAATATGTCATAAGAGGGATTCATCTTATAAAGCTATAATGATATTATATGCTCTTAGAACATCTTAGACACCTCCCTTGAAGCATTCAACAAATGACAAATAACTACCAACACAAAGTGAGATGCCTCATTTCCTAATATGAGGACAAAATAATAAATCAAAATATTAGGATGCAAGGTTGACCCACCTTTCCCAATACTTAGCTAAGTTTATCATCTATTGAGGAGTGGATCCCAACACCAATTGTGCTTAGTGCTTACAGTTACTAATCCAAGGAATACCTATTCATTTTCTTTGTTATGCTAATGACTCTCATCTCAAGTTAAATTGTGGAATGGATTTTCCTCCCTAAATAAATGGCTACAAGGAGAATTGAATATGATATGGTGAAAAAACCAAGATACAAGTTTAGTTCTCATAAACTCTCCCAAAAATAGATTGATTCCTACATCCTAACTAGAAATACCATGAGGGGTTTAGATCCCATTTTAGACAAAAAATATTCTTATACTGATCATTAGTTCACTTGGACCAACTAAAGAGATGGTGAACTAAGGGAAACTTAGTTGTATTGATAGATTAAAACCTAGTTATTTCTCTTTCCATTGTCCCCTCTCCACAAAACACCCTTATTTAAGTAGATTCTATTAAACCTATCTCACATATCACCTCCCAATTCTTTAAACTTTTCAAACTTCTTATTCCTCATACCTAATAATCTATCCTTCAAGATCAACACTTCCCACCTCAATCAAATTGATCACCTTGCTTCCCCAATATCCCTTTGGTTGATGTTCCTAGACCTCATCAAAATGGTAAGTGGATACAATTGTGGAATGATCGCGATTAAATCTATTGCACTACGCCTATGATGATCTTAATAGAATATGGCTAGAAAGAGATCTAGGATGGAAAAAACATATGGATCCAAATAGAAAAAAAAAACTTGTTTGGCTTTAGCACTTACTATCTTTTTCTACAATGAGTGGTTGCTTCCGTTGAAATAAAACTTAGAAGATTTGAACTTAATTGTGGTAGAGGATCTCAATTAAGAGATAGGCTACATTGGATGAAAGGATATAAGGGATACAAATTATTTTTTAGTTATCTCGAACATATTTACATTAGATTGAGAGTGGATAATATCTATCGTTGATCAAGAGAGGTAGTTTCATGAAAACTCTAATGATATTAAATCCATTTTCCTCCAACATTACAAATAATTTTTAATTGATCTAGTTGAAGGAGATCCACGTCAAGATATAGTTGAGGAATTGATTGGCACTTGCATACCCAAAATAATTGGTCTCAAAAAATAGGCACATTTAGATAATTTATTCACCCTTGAGGAGGTTGATATTTCCTTGAAGGATTTGAATACTCAAAAAGTCTTGGAATAGATGGTTTAGCTACACAATTCCTTAAAACAATATGTCCATTCATCAAGGACTCTATGAGGTATAAAAAGTAGCTTTATCAAAGGGATCCATCATTTAAATTCTATTAATCAAGGGTTGATAAATTAATTCCTAAAGGAATTTTTTTTTTTTTATCTGAGGGTGGATACTAATTACTCTTCTTAATACCTCCTACAAGATTGTGGCTAAATCCATAGATAAAATAATTGAATAGATGATACAAGAAATTGTAAGACTAGAAAAAACTATATTTATAAGAGGGAGATTTAAATTATAAAACTTGAATCTTTTTAAGGTATCTCATTAGATTCTACTTACTCTAACTTAAATTTAAAAAACAACATTAAAATCCACAAAACAAATTTTAAAGACATAATAAATTATTACAATTAGATTTTTAAATAATATTGTAATAGGCCCATGTATAGTGATTCAACAGGGGATATTCGTACTTGAACTTGGGCTCACCGCAAAAGCGCTGCGTAGTAGCGACCATCTAGGCTCGGCCTGCATGTGGTCTTTTAGTGGTTGCATGTGTAGTTGGGGGTCGGATTTGTTCTCTTCTTCTCTGAAGCTTCTTGGGGGTGGGTTTTTTTACGCTATTTGGGGGGAGGCTCTTTTCTTTTGCAGCAGGTGTGTATTCTGGGGTTGGGGGGTTGCGACCTTGGTGTCCAGTGGAGTGTGCCTTCTTCGAAGGGCTCTTGGTTTTATTTGGGCCTTGCTTGCTCATCTTGCGTTGTGTGCTCTTTGATGGATACTGGAGAATCTTCTAGGGTTTGTCCCAATATGGACTTTCGTTCTGCTTTTGGATCGAAACCCTCTCCACAGGGTTCGAAGATTTTTGATAATAATCTTTTCTCGGTGGAACCTGAGAAAGTTGAGATGGGCTCAGTAGGGGGGCCTAGAATTCTGAAGATTAATGGGTGCCTCGAATGGTGTAAAGAGAGGCCGAGCGTAGTCATTCCAATGGAGATGTTGGCTGAAGACATTGATTATTATGCACGACATTCTCTTTATTGCAAATTCTTAGGTTTGAAAATTTCTTTGCAATTCTTGGAGATGTGGGCTCAAAAGACATGGATGCCTGAGGGAGAGATGGAGATTCGCCTCCTGGCAAATAACTACTTCATGGTTACTTTTGATTGTTTGGCTGATCAGAATAGGATTTTTGAAGGGGGCCCGTATTTTTATAACCAGGTGGGCTTATTTATTAAGCCATGGCATGCTGGCTTCAACCCGGCAGAGGAACTTCCGAATCGGGTTCCGGTTTGGGTCCGTCTTCCAAGGCTCCCTATGGAATGCTGGCGAGAGGATGTGTTGTGCCTATTAGCCTCGAAGCTGGGGAAACCTGTGGGTTCTTCTCAGCAAACACAATTCAAAAAGGTAATGACTTTTGCCCGGTTTTGTGTAGAAATTGATTTAAGTAAGCCATTGCCAGACTCGTTAGAAGTGAGTGCAGGAGATTATTCATGGGTGCAACAGCTGGATTATGAAACACTTCCCTTCCGTTGTCGTTTCTATCATGAGTATGGTCACCTCCTGCGCAGATGTCCAAAGGCCAAGCCTTTGGAGGCTCATTCTTCTCAACCTTCAGCTAATCCACCTAGGGTGGATAAGGGCAAGGACCCCATTCAGGGTTCTGGTGGTTGGGAAGATGGATTTATTCCCGTTAGAGGCCGAAACAGAAATAAAGGTCATAAAAGGACTTTGAAGGACAGGCAGGAGGAGGACACCTTCAACAGGTTTGAGGTGCTAGAGGATCTTAGTCAACAGGAGGTGAACCCAGGATTTTTGGATCTAGATCATGGGACTCTGGATATTGATCAGCATGGCCCTTTAGTTGAGGCAATGCTTGCTCCCCAAGAGGAGGGGGGTATGGGAGGGCCATGCTTAGATGAGGTTGGGAAAGATTCTTGTCAGGTTTTGCTCAACTCAGAGGGGACTATGGCTCCGCTTACTGATGGGACTTCGGCTCTAGGGATAGATCGTCAAATGGAGGTTCAGGTTGAGTTGGGTGGTAGTGCTGAGGTAGTGAAAGATAGTGTAGATAAGGTTCACCTCTTGCAAAAAGTTGGTCCAGAGGTGGGCAAGAAGAATATTAAGGTGTCCTCTCAGTTGGGTGTTCTGCAAAAAGTTCTCAAGAAGGGGGGGCCGGAGAAAATTTCTAAGCTGGGAAGGAAGAAGGATGAGGAAAAGATTAAGATGATAGGGGAGACTTTGGTGGAGTCAGGGTCAGTCAAGACTCTGGATTCGCATTTTTCATTCCCCTCGAAATGATAGTTCTCTCTTGGAATGTTAGGGGCTTGAACAGTGGCCCTAGACAAAAAGCTGTTCGGGATTTGATTAGGTGTCATTCGCCTGATGTTCTTTTTTTGCAGGAGACTCAGCTCTCTGTGGAGGGTATGATGGATCTAGTTCCTAAGTTATGGGGGAATGGTGGATGCCAATGCATTGGTGCTCAAGGGTCTTCTGGCGGGGTGGCATGTTTATGGAACCCGCGTAAGATTTGCCCCCTTTGGTGGGTGTCTTTCAGGTCCTCCCTTTCAATGGTGGCCTCTTGTTTTATGTCAGGGGAAATTGCTCTCTTCTCCAATGTGTATGCGCCTGTGGAGTTGCAAGGAAAGCAACTTTTGTGGTCCAACATTCGTTTAGTTTGCAGCTTATTTCTCTACCATCCTTGGATTATTGGAGGCAATTTTAATGCTATCACGGAGCTTGCAGAAAAATGAGGTGGTATTGCAAGGTTGGAGGCTTCTGCATTATTGCTCCAGGACAATATCTCTGCTTTGAATCTTGTGGATATCAAACCTGGCAATGGTCTTTTTACTTGGAATAATAGGAGAATTGGCGATGCCTCTATTTCTGAAAGACTTGATAGATTTTTGGTGTCTAGTTTTTGGGTGGGGGACAGGTGGTTGATAAGCTCTGAAATTTTGGATGGTCGTGGTTCTGATCATTGGCCTATTAAGCTAGTGGTTGATGTGCCTCAACGGTGTGCTAGACAGACCTTTAAGTTCCAACTCATGTGGCTTAGGGATGAATCTCTTCATGTTTTTCTCCCTAGTTGGTGGGATCAGGGGAAGCCAGCTTATGGCACTGCCATGTACTCTTTCTCAAAGAGGCTCCAGTATGTTAAATACAGATTGAAAAGATGGAATAGGCAGCATTTTGGTAATTTATTTCAGGAAAAGAAAAAGGCACGAGATAATCTAGACCTAATTACCAGACAAATTCGAGATCAAGGCCTCTCAGAGGAGCTGAGTTTATTAGAGGTTGTTGCAACAAAAGAGCTTGAGGAATGGGAGTTAAGAGAAGAGATTTTTTGGAAACAAAAGTCTCGTATTGAATG
>VDFB02256078.1:0-12418 GCA_007258455.2 Sequoia sempervirens
ATCTTCACTCAAAGCAGGTAAACCTTCCATTGAGTCATCCCAAAAGTTAGCCTTCACTCCATTTCCAATCTTCCAGGTGAGATGATCTGTTATGATGTGCCTATAGTCCATCATGAATTTCCAAATGAAAAACCCCTTGGGGGCTCCCGCACTGTCAAAATCCTTTCATTATTCTACACATCTAAATATTTATGACTGAGAATCCTGACCCACTTATGCATCGGTATTTTATACATCATCCATATGAGTTTGGAACCCATTGCCTCATTCATTCCCTTCCAATTCTAAAGGCCCGACCCCCTCGCCTCTTTTGGAGAGCATATTTATCCCATGCCACCAACGAGATTTTATCTTGTTCCCGATTACCCTTCCAAAAGAACTTTCTCATTTTTTGTTCCACCACCTTGACGACCTTAGACGGGATCTTCGAGCACATCATGGAGAAAATTGGAATAGTCAATATGACTGATTTGAGCATGAGAAAACGACCAACAGAGGACAACCATCTACTCTTCCAGCCATCTAATTTACCCAAATAGGAAACAACTAACCTAGTCCACAGGTTTGGTTGATTTACCCCTGCAAAGAGCGGGACACCTAGAAATCTCCCTGGTAGAGAACCACTTTGAATATTGAGGATCTTGTAGATGTCTCTTTGTTTTTCTACATAGGTGTTGAAGAAAAGAATCTTCGATTTATGCCAATTTACAGACTGTCCAAAAATAGAGTAAAACTTATCCAAAGTAGATTTCATACATCTCGCTTCCTGAGAAGTGGACTCCCCATTAGAAGGGTATCATCTACAAATTCTTGATGTGTAACCACCTCCATACCTCGTGTCACATGAATACCCTTCCAGTAACCTTCCATTCTTTTCTTGGTGATCATCCTTCCAAGAAATTCTGCCATGATGATGAAAAGGGCATGAGATAAAGGATCACCCTTCCTAATGCCCTTAGATGACTCAAAAAAGCCTTGTGAACTCCCATTAACCAAAAATGAAAATCTTAGAGTACCAATATAGCTCCTAATCCATGCAATCCACTAGTCATTGAAACCAAAACACTTCAAAACCTAAAGTAATAAAGCCCTGTTTACATGGTCATAAGCCTCTTTTATGTCAAGTTTGACCAACATTCTATCTGTTTTGGCACTCCGTGTCGAATGAATGGCCTCATGTGCAATGATGATGCATTCAACAATGGTTATCCCTAGAACAAACCCACTTTGTTCTTCTGAAATGATATGTGGAAGGAGCAACTTCAATTGATTTGCAATGACTTTGGCAATTACTTTGTAAATGACATTGCATAAAGAGATAGGTCAAAAGTCCTCAAAGGATTCTGAGACCTCTTTCTTAGGAATCAAAGCAATGAAAGTGTTATTAATATCCCTACAAACATAAGATCTTACTCGAGATTCCTCCACCACTGCCACCACTCCTATTTGATGGTCACCCATATTCTTTGAAAAAAAATAGCCAGGAAACCATTTGGCCTCGGTGCCTTATCACTCCCCATTGAGAAGAGGGAAGTCTTGGCCTCCTTCTCTAAGACCGGGCTTAGGAGAAACTCATTCTAGCTTTCAGAGATAAGACTGGGAACCACTGTAGAAACTTCCTCCTTTGTCCATTAATCATCAGATCTGCCACCCAGAAGGTTTGAAAAGTATCAAATTGCTTCCATGTTGATGTCATTTCTATCTTTGAGTATAGACCTAGTCGAGTCTCTGATCTTTGAAATTTTGTTTTTAAATCTCCTAGCCTTCATGGATGAAAGAAATTTGTATTTTTGTCTCCAGCTTTGAGCCATGTTTCTCTCAATTTTTATTTCCAATACACTTCCTCGCGAGCTAAAAGTTTAGAATACTCCATAAGCAAAGCCTTCTCTTTATTGAATTCAAAATCTAACATCCCCTAAAGAATCACCTTAAAATTCAACTACTCCAATTCCTCTTCAAATTTTGACTTTGAGAGAGCGACTTTTAGAGGATCTTTTTAGGCGCATATACTACAACTTTGGAAAGAAAGCGAGAAAGAGGAAGATGATCCCTCGGAACCGGTGATTTCCACTTTAATGCATCATCAGAGGGCTAATAAGATTTAGGAGTCCTGAACCACATAAACAATTTGAAGGAGCAGGTTGTTATAAATCTTAATCTAAGACCAGCGAGTAATGATTTAAATTTGATGGAAGATTCAAGAAAATATGAAACTAGAAGAGACCTCCCCAACTCTTGCCACAAAATGATCAATTTCTTGTAATGCTGGCTCTGTCTCTTTTTGGTCCGGTGAAAATCCCGGACCAGGTAGATCTCCTCCGTACTATTGTTAAGGAATGAAGTACACAGAAGTCCCTTTGGATGGGACCAACGAGCCTACTACAGCACCTCTGTTTGTGAGCACCTCATACTGTCGGCGTTAAAATCACCTAGAATCATTACAAGATGAGGGCTAATGCTTGGGACACTTTGGAGTTTGTTGAGTTCTAAAGAAGTTTCTTCCTGAGTTGGTGTTTCAGTGGACCCACATAAATATTGAGCAGCACCTCCAGGGCTCCTACAATTTGGGCTTTAGTGTTCCAATTCAGGCCTTTCGATCTACCCAGGTCCAACCATCGGGGTTCTGAAATTCAATCCCCCAAAGTCACCCATAGATTCCACACACACCCCTTGCCAACCGCACCATCTACTGAGAAGGCAATCAAAATATGGACTTCCAAGTTTAGTATCCTACAATAAGACAAAATCCAATCGCTCCTGATCGAGACACCGCTTGATCAGTCATCTTTTGTCAAGAGAATTGCAACCCCTAACATTCCATGTTAGGGCCTTCATGGCTCCTTGGGAAGGGTAAAGCCCATCCCAAAACATAGATTTCTTTGTCCAATGGTGCTACCTGCCATCTCTAGTCGGACTCTGTTCGATTTCCCGCTTCTCTATTTGTGTTCCCCTATCTTTTCCTTTTTGTTCTTCACCTGAGTTTGGCTAATAGTTATTTTATCTAAAACATCCTCTTCCTCCCCGATTTTCCCACTAAAATCTTCATCAGATAGCATATCATCAAAATTTGGTCTTCTCACCCCTTTAGGGGTAGTCAACTCTTCCATATTTACTCCCATAGACTGCGAGCTTCCTTGCTCACCCAAAAATTTTGGCCAGCAAGTATTCTCCTCTACAACATGATAGCTCTATCCCTCTCCACCTGAAGCCTGAAAAAATCCATTACGACACTCTAGCAATACCTCTTTGTTTGGACAACAACTGAATTGCTCGTGCAGAGACTAGCCACAATTTTGGCTACCATTCCTAAATACCTAATTTCGAATCTCAGCTTCAAAAGTATTATGAAAGTACACCATTATGTCAAGAGAGATCCTTGCTAGGGATAACACTACATCGATGACTTTTGTCTGTTCCATAGGAAAATCAGTATAAAAAATGGCTAGACTAATGGAGGGGAGTGAACGAATCAACTCACCCTCAGTTGGAAGAGTACACTCTTGATTGAGGTCGATTGTCACCCCTAGGATCATATCCTCATTTATATGACCTCCATTTTCCTTAGAGGGAGCTTGAGCACCATCTTGTTGAGCCAGCTAAACAACATCATCCTTTGGTCCCAAATTTTGGGAGGAAAAAATAATATTGCCTATTTCCCCATCTGCAATCCCAGTATTCTCACTGTTACCCAACCTAAAACAAGAGGGGGCCTCAGGGTTCCAGACCAGACTACGACCAAGTCAGTGTTGGGAGTGCCCTTGTCTTCTTCCATGTGGGTAGGCTCCACCATTGCCGCCAACTTTTCTTCCATCACATTTTGTTCCAAACCCTTCCCTTTTTTATCCCTACAACACTCTAAAACTAAATGACCCCATTCCTTGCAATTTTTGCATTGCTCAATAATTTCTTCAATCTTGATTTCTTGCCACTAGATCCTAGCACTAGTCCTAATCTCCACCCCATGGGGCAAGGGGGGATGAGGCCTCCATTCAATGCAGATTCTGACATATTGACTGAAATCCTTCTTTTTTATGGCCTCATCTACTTTCATAAACTTACCAAGTTTGTCCCCAATAGCCTTCAAAGAGTCTTCATTCCAATATTCATGAGGAAGGTTGTACAGACGAACCCATATAGGTATCCCCTCAATGGTTACTTTCTTGGGATTAAAATTTGGTACCCAATCATTGATAAAAAAATCCTATCCCTCCCATTAAAAAAGGCCCATTGTGCAGGATTCTCTGCTTCTCCTTAGCACAATCACTAATGACCAAGAAAAAACCATTGGTTAGAGTTTTTAAGATAAAATGCTTACCCCAGTTTTCATCACACCATTTTTGTATACGAGGGTAAGCCGGCCAGCCCCCACCCCACTTCATGAAAAAAGCTATCTCCTAGGTTGATAGAATCCTTCCAGCCCTCTGTTTCGAGTTGGACCGCCACCACTCTGTTTTCCATAGTCGAAGGTTTCAACTTGAATCTCTCCTTTTCTAGCGCAAAGACTTTCAGACTCCTGGAACTCTTTTCCACCGCATTTGAATCCTCCTTTGCATTCCTTCTAGCTTCTTTTGGTCTCCATTCTTTCCCTTCTATTGCCTTGAAACCACCTTTTATGCCGTTAAAAACTTTGGAGAAACCTCCCTCATGAGTTGCTCCATTTGCTCTATTTTCCAGACGCTGGGAGTTGAAAGCACGTCATTGCTACGAAACAACTCTCCTTTGATCCTCCCAGGCCCTACCAGGTAGCCTCCAATCTGGAAGCTTCCTCCTCTAACTAGAAATTGTCTTCTGGTTTGCTGGTTGCTCCCAATGGTCACCTTGAAACCCTGACGTCAACCCTGCATCGCTCCTCTAGCAACTTGATGTTTGATGTCCTTTATTTTATTTATTTATTCTACTAATACTATTAATATAAGTTGGTGATGCAAAACAAGCTTCCTCCTCCTCATGGTTGATGCAATTAATAGAGAATTTCATATTCTTTAAGCAAAGAGAAGCTTTAACAATGAGTTTAACCTTCAAGTGTAAGGGTTCAACATTTGGAATGTTTATCATTAAGATTTAGTGGTATGTGTCTAATGCTCATTATTTAGCATCAAATTTAGTTATTACTCTATAGTGTCAAATGCTAAGGTTCTTTGTTAAGAATTTATAATTTAAGGCTCACATGTTAAAGGTTTAACTATTCGATGTTTATGATTTATGCTCTACGGCGGGAGGGGGGAGGGGGGAGAGAGAGAGAGAGAGAGATTTTCATAAACATGGTTTAGCATTAAAGTTCATTATTAAGGGTTTACACATTAGGATTTACATGTTGAAGGTTTGACTTTCAATGTTCAAAATTTAATATTTATGATTCATAATTCAAATTTAAGGTTTGGAGTTCACATATTAAATATTTAACTTTCTATGTTCAAAGTTTAGTATATATGATTCATAATTCAAATTTAGGATCTAAGCTTCATAACCCCTAACTTAAGAGTGAATATGGAAGGTTTACCTTTAAAATTTATCATTCTAGTTTAAAGGTTTAGCATTCACAAATAATAATTAAACAAGATTTAGCACTCAAAACATGATCAATCAACTTTCCATGTTTATTAATTTAATTAATATACAAACAGTCAAATGTAATTTTAGACAAAGGTAGTAAAAAAAAGTTATGTTACAATAACATCCAGGTATTGGAGCGTCGGCTTGCAATTTCGTATTATTTTTTCTCCTGTTCTTATGATTTATGACCCATTTTCTTAACATTTTCTATGTCAAAACAGAAAGAACAAGTTGGCATGAATGTGCAGGGAATCTTTGACTGGTAAAACAAACACTTGCATTATCGCTACAGTTTGAGCTTCAGTCCATTGTCTAGAAGAGGCTCTCAGCACATTGGATTATGCTCATCATACTAGCATTATCAAGAACAAGCCAGATATTTGCTGTTATTTCTTAATTATGATGCATACTGACAATTTTTTTCTAATTATTTGCCTTCGTTAATTTACTTAAGAAGGGTTTGTTTGTCTACGCAGGTTAACCAGAAAATGACGGAGTATGGTAGTATAAGGATCTATATTATGAGATTTGCAGACTTAGATAGGGTCTGCTACTGGAACATCTGTACTCTTAGACCGAGATTTTCAAGATAAAGCCCACCAATAACTGGGTGATAACCCTACTGGAGTTACACCTGACAAAAACTTGAAACCCTAAATGCTTGAACAGATACCAAAAATAATAGATAGTTTAGTTCTGGCAAGGTTGAATTCTCCACACTTTTAGGCAAACTATTTTCATGTATTATTTTATTCTCGTTCATTGATGTGGAATGCAAGTATATTCTTTTTGACAATCTTATTCTTCCAGAAATGTGGAGGGTTGGACGATCAGATTGAGCTGCTGAAATATAGACTTATCATTGATTGTTCAAGGGAAAAAAATGAAATTCCTAAAGATCAAGAGACTGCACGATTACATGGAAAGTTGGGTTTGGCTTACCTACAAAAATCTGAGCATAATTACGCAAGGGTTGAATGCAGGTAGAGGGTTCAATATTCTGTTAATTTACTCATTAAGATTATGTGTTATTTAAATATTTTGTTTTCACCAAACCCAAGTTCTCCCATAATTCTGGTCACGATTCAAGATTGTTGCTGGTTTTATGAATTCAGGAAAGCTTTGGCAAATGAACAAAACAACAACAATGCAATCTTGCATGATTTTAGTGTATGAAACCAAAAAGAAGTTTATTTTCACAAGATAATGTTAGCTCATCTTCAGGGGTTCTACCTTAAGTTCATTAATGCATATCCATATATCATGATAGTTCTAACCCATGTTCAGGATTGAAGCAAGTCAGAAACTGCTATATTATGCTTATAAACCAAAGAATTTCTTTGAATTCACTCTCCTTTCTGTTGTAAAATCTAGATTATAGAACTTGTTTTCCAAAATGGTCGGTGCAATTAATTTCTTTACAAGCAGCTCATCAGAAAGGATTTCTATTTTCCTCCCCTGTTTTTATCTGTTGTGTTTTCTTACTACTGTGGCATTGAAAATTGTTCAAGACAACTTTTTATGCCATGTACCGAGCATTCTTTTGAAACAAGGATTTTGTCCCAGAGCACTTCATTGGAAGGGCAACAGACAACAAGGAGCAGTAATGCACATCCAAATCTTTCTAATAAATTTAACATGCAACTTTACTTATTACCTGCTCCCAGATTATCTTTCTCCCCTGGTAACACCTCTTTCATGGCTGTCCTGGATGTTTCCTTGATCCTTTATTTTACAGTTTGTGAATGGTTTAAGAATCAACTTCCATTTCAAAGGTGGGGATTGCTCCTCTCATGTGGCCTTACCATATTCTTCACTCTACCATTTGCAATTATAAGGTATTGTAAAGGATACTACCCCCTGTATAATTATCGTGGATTCTCTTCACCTTTTTCTCATTTATTCTATTTATACAGGTTGAAATTTCATTAATTCTTAATAATGACATGTTTGTGTTTCACATGGATTTGCTTCAATTTATATGCAGTTCATGCTTATTTTCCCTAACTTCTATGCAGGTTTGTTCTCTGCCAAAGGCTGCTTCACTTTTTGGTTATAGTCATAGTAAGTACGCATATTTTGTATTGTTTTCTGCAAACAAATTCCTTATATTTTCCTACCAACAGGTTATGGTTCTTGCAACTACCCCTATGACTGATTCACTATATTTGAATTTCTACAAGTTTAATTATACATGACATTAAAATTTAGGTTTAGATATTCATATAAGTATTGAGATCAATATTAAAATTCAATAACAGATTCAAAATTTAATAGACATGGCTAATTGAAATTTCAATTCTCCAAAATAGAACTTTTTAACGAGGGATTTAGATCACCTTTTATAGTTTGCAAAAAATAATTATTCTTGGCTATTGTGGCTTTGCCTATTCCTCTTTGGAGGTCTGCACTACATTATAGGATATAATTAGCTTTTGTAATATAAGTTTTAGTTGTCAGGAGAAGCTATGTAATTGGGGATTCAGATAATCATCTGTTCTTTTTCCAGACACATATAAATCCTCTTCAAATTAACAGAAATAAAGACCCTCAGATGAATAGACACCATCAGGTTATTCTATCTACTACATCTGTAGGAACTTCTTGTAAAGTTGAGTTTGAACCTAGGGCATTCAAAGTGGGTTAGGATTAAGGTATTAATTTATGAAGTGTTTTGATTAAGGTATTAATTTATGAAGTGTTTTGGAATTGTAACAACCTTGTTTGCTTATATACACAGTGGATTTGAATATGTGTATCAATAAAAAATATTTGTTTTAATAAAATTAAGTATTTTTTTTAAATAGATGAATTTTTTTATTTTCCTCAGTCAATTGGATGTCCTATTTTTTGTGGAGTTTATGCAGTTGGTAACAGAACTGTCTAGCTCAAATTGATTCTCACTAAGCAGCATAAGCTGGCGCTAATCAATCGGTGCTTAGGCTACCCTATAACTGGGGGGAAGATCTGATTTCTTTTCTGAAGGAGAGGGACTGATTCTAATTCCCCCTCTGCCAACCGTGGAATTGGGAATAGGGACATTCAATCTCGCAAGGGAGCCCTACTATCGGTGGAGAGAAGATGTCCTCGGGCATCCCAGTGATGGCCAAATATCCTACAAAAGTTTCCTAGGGTTTTGTGTACATCTCATGGAAAAAGTTGGGGATAGCTGGGGAACATCGTTGTTTGTCCTATCATCTTGAAACATCATTGGAGATGGAGACATCAATTTCAAGGTGAGATGTATCACTATGGAATATAGTGTAAATGGCGTGTTCTAAGATGTTCATAAATCTTGTGGTTCAAATTTATATTTAGTATTTTTTAAATTGTTGGTAAATTCTTTTTATTAGAGTTATGAATTATATATAGATGTTTTGAAATGGCTCAAATCATTATGCATGAATTCAACTTGCTTCAAACTATCTAGCATTAAGGTGTCTTTAGGAGGATTTGAATCTTGATCTTCATCATGAGAATCAAGTGACCCAACCATTTTACTACACCTCATTTGATAACTATTATTTTAACAATACTTGTTTTCTATAATTAAAAATTATTTTATATTATGTATAATTATTGCAATCTAGAAAACAAATTTAATTTTGATATGTCAAATACAATTTCAAAATATAAACCTTGATATAGAAAGTGCTCCAATTGTTGTACATCACTAATGCATCTTTGCTAGGGACTTAGGTTACTCCACAACCCTTGTATTATATACTCTACCACTCTTTAATGATGCACCATGCCTCAATCTCACTTATACTTATCTCTATTGCTAGGTAATCTTACATTATTCTTAGCTTTGTGTTTGTTTTGATTTTCAATTTATGCTTCACTTAATTTATGTCTCATTATTTTTCCCAAACATTTTCTTGTAAATGAAATAATTTATTTGTTAGAATGAACAAATAGTGAACTATGTTATGCTTATTTATTGTGCTGAAATATTGCTCTATCACCTTCACTTGTTATAATTCATGCTTACCGCATGAGAAATATGCACTTCTAGCTTTCAAGAATGAGTATTATATGGATGTAGTTGGATTGGAATCATGAAAGGGCTTTAATTTCTACCAACTGGATGGTTTTCAATGCAAATAATACACCTTCCACATTATGTGGGACTTTGGCTGTTGGGTATCAAGTAAGACCAATCCATGCCATCCAACTTTGTTTCAGTGGCTTTTTCTTTGGGGAAAACACTTGTTTCAATTAAAGTGCATTGAGAATTTGGAATTAAGCTGACATGGTTTTAATGGTATTCTACCCAAAGATAATTTTAAACTTAACAATTTTCTTTTTCTAATTTTAAATCTTAAAAATGTGTAATAATAAAGAAAAATATGGTCTACTCTTTGATATGCAAAAAATTATGGCCTCTAAAAATTGAGACACTTGGATCTTAGCTTCATTTATAGATGTTTCTAATATGATAAAAAAATATCACGCATGCATTTCATTATGTGGATGTAGAATCTATAAGAGTTAAAATGTTTGTGTCTCAAAGAAGTGTTTTTGAATGTCACTATTAAGGAATTGGAAGTAACCCTTTCTTATCTCCACCATCTTGACCATACATGTTGCTTTATGTCAAGGCACATTTCCAATGCTATCCATAGCCCCACTTCCCTCTCCCATCTTATTTTAGATAATTTGAATGAATTTAGTACAATGCCTTCATGTTTTAGAAATATGCCTCATTTACAAGAGCATAGTTTGTCTTTAAACCAATTATTGAGTTGATATTTAAGTTAAATACTATGTGATGAATAGTTCCAACTAACCACATCTAATATGTCATATTCCAATGTAATAGAGAGTATTTTACCCTAAATTGGAAATGTTACTCTGCTTGTCTTTCTTGGTCCTAGGATCTATACAAAATATTGAAGACCATATTCTTAATTCTATTAGATACATCTTTGCTCATCAATTTTTTCATCTTGACAACAACTTAGAGTGGAAATATTTCACACTCACTTTCTTATATGTCATCTTTGATTGCTCTCAAACCCTTCAAAAATAATTTGCAAGGCCTCTTTACCCTTGGTGCTTTTGAAAGCAATAGGAAGCTTGTTTCATTCCATTTCTCTTACAATCAATTTAGAGTCTAGGTTGACCCAAAACTAATACCCCATTTTCATTAGATTATTTATTCTTAGTTCCTTATAATATTAAAGGTATCATTCCTCCACTCCCTTCAAAACTATATATATATATATATATATATATATATATATATATATATATATATATATATATATATATATATATAAAGCAAGCTAGGCCATCTTGCACCCTAGGCAAGTTATCCGGTGTAAAGATTGTTTGGTTGGATAGTTGCTTCACCGACCACCCTTTTCACCCCCTATAGGTTGGGTAGGAGTAGTTAGAGGAGAAGGAAAGAAACCCAAAACTACCTCTCCCCTCCCCAGAGCAGTTGTTCTCGATCGACAACGATGCAGGCAAGACCCCATCGCCCAGGGCTCCACACACACACACACACACACATATATATATGTGTGTGTGTACATAATATATATGTATATAATATATATATGTGTGTGTGTGTGTGTGTGTACATGTATATACATGTACATATATATACATACATACATACATACATACATACATATTATATATGGGTAAGTGCAAAAAGATGGGGGGCCAAAAAGGGGTCTCAAGTGCCCACTTTTTTCCTGAAATTAGGGAATACTGACCTTGTATGTGAAATTGAGGATAGTTACATTCAAAAAAATTTAGATGCAACAAAAACAAGGATCGTAGTGCTCTGATTCGACTTTCTAAACTACTATTCTTTTTTGAAAATGGTATTGATTAAGGGGTTCAAAAGAGGGAGCCACATAAATTGGTGTTGTTTTTGTCAAAAAAACATAACATAGCGACTTTTGTGGCTCCCTAAAAAGGTTACATTTTTTTTGGTATTTTTAAAATCACTTCAGTGAGAAATTAACTAACATGTAGTTTATGCCTAATTTTTTTGATAATTTTTTAATGAATATTTGATTTTTTACTAATTTTCAAAGTGGACGCATCCTAAAAACCAAAATTTTGGCCGTGCTACGCCTGTAAATTTTGAAAATTAATTGAAAATCTTTTTTTTTTAATATGTGTAGAATAGAGTCTAATTTTTAAAAATGTAATTTATTTGAAATTTCAATGAATGGTTAATTTATAAAAAAAATTACCAAATAGTGGTTTTTGCCAAAAAACGAACACACAAACAAAATAAATTAAAGATGAAAGGCTTAACATTGTCAAAATGTGAAAAAAAATTACATCGCTAAATAGCTAAGAGAGAGTCTAACAATACCCAAGTGTTTGATTTGTTCAACCTTGAAACACATGCAAACCTGACGATTAGCACAAACACGATTATGTGAAATCTTTTAGAATATGTAACAACACATCTTTGGACATTGGGAAGACACTCCAAGTCTTTGGGTTGGTATTAATCCAAAGAAAATACCAAGACTAAGGTTTGGGGATTCCCAAAGCAAGAAATAATGCGAGCGCGTTATAATGTGCTCACCTTATTTCATGGTTTTGACATTTTTTATGTGTTTGTACTCAACAATTGCCTAAGCAAGACATAATGTGAGCGTGTTATAACAGGCTTATGTTATGTCTTTCTTTTTATTAAATGCTAATCTATTAAATGTATGTATATATATTTGTATGTATGCTTGAATGGCATGTATGTATGTATATATTAGTGTATGTATATGTATGTATGTATGTATGTATGTAAGATTGTATGCTTGTATGTACGTATGTATGTAAGTATTCCTATATGTATGCATGTCTGCTTATATGTATGTATGTATTTAGAGGG